>ML802654.1:270652-284057 GCA_009831015.1 Picea engelmannii | reverse complement strand
AGAGAGAGAGAGAGAGAGAGAGAGAGAGAGAGAGAGAGAGAGAGACTTCATCTTTCATTATGAGGACAATGCAAATGCTACTTTAGGAGGGAGATGGTACCGAGGACATTATTTTTGTTTCCCAAGTCATGGTTTGTGTGCTTCAATTCGAGAAGAGAAGAGGCCAAGAAAATTCTCATTAGAGTCATTATCCTAGGACTACCCTTGAAAATGTGATTAGATAACGTATTGAATGAGATTAAGGACTCTCTGGAAAAAAACATGGATATAGTCCAGTCCTTTAAGAATAATATTTAACGAATGGTGTCCCAAGTGTTTCTAGAAGTTGACATATGTAATGGAATATCATACACTATGGAAATTTTGGTTGGTGACATGATCCACTTATAAACATTGGATAATAGTAGTATTCCATTATTGCGTACACATTGTCATGTTTATTGGCACATAGTAGCAAAGTGTTATTTTCCATTCGTGAAGAAGGTGTAGAAAAAAAATAAAACACTAGGGAGTCAATGGAATCTAATCATAAGGGTTTTGGTTATTGAAAGAAGGACTCATCTAATGCAAAGATATTGTGGAAGACATCAAAATATTTGAAAATATGTAAGGAAGGGTGGCAGTTTTTTTCTAAGAAAGGTGGTAATCTTGTCAGGGAGGGGTGGGTTTTGAGAAGGTCGTATGGAACCTGAAATATTCAATTGATGCACAAGAAATCTCTTGATGTTCATGTCTCCAAGAAGGATCCCTACCCATGGGCATGCATGGATTCAGGTAAGCATTATAATCTAAATTTTGAAAGTTTGAATCTCTTTGATATTTTTTTTGGAAAAAGAATCATGGCCTTCCCTCTCATAAGTAACTAAGGGCCCAAGGGGATTTATTTAAGTAAGGGTCATCCTAGGGATAAAAATACTAATCAAATGAAATATGGCTAGGTTCTAAGGAAAGAGAATGTGTGCCCACATATTCATTCTAATAGTTCGTCTTCTCATATGTCCTAGGACATGGATTATGTTTTTGGTGATTTTGAATTAGGAGAATTGTTGGAAGTAAAATGTAATTGCAGATAGAAATTAAGATCCATAAGGGATGGTAAGAATTTGAAGGAAAAATATGGTATATGGGGGGTTAGAAATTTATTATAAGAGGTCTAAACAATCCCTCCAAATAACTTTATTTGGCTCAGTTGGTGGAGGTTCATAAGCCTAATGTGATTTTAATTCAAGAAAAAATGGGGGATGGAGATAAGGTGATAAGGGGTCTCGGAAATACTTTTAAGAATTGGGAATTTTGGAATATTGATGTTGTGTATAACTCAAGGGAATCCTTATGGACTAGAATAATTACACTCATGACGGAGAAGTTCCATCCCGCCACATCTAACACCAAATAAAGATCAACTCCTAGAATGTAATAGGATTGAATGGACCAAGTAAACAAAGCCTTCTAAGGAATAAAATCCTTAGAGAACAACCATGAATACTTATGATACAGGAAACCAAATGTTCAAATGAAACGCTCAATCAGCTAGCCTCTAAATCCTAGACAGGTTGTCGCTCGATTAATATAGATGCAGATGGAGCCTCGTGAGAAATGACACTCTTGTGGGACCTTAAGGAGATACAAGTATTTGACTTCTTCTCCATAATATGAACGTTATCTGCCATATTTCAATTAAAAGGATCAGATGAATCAAGTTTCATTACTAATGTTTACAAGCCTCAACTAATGGGGGGGAAATCAACTTTCTATGAAGCCTGCAAAATCTCAAAGCAATTGTTGGAGAGAACCACTAAATCATTGTGGGAGACTTCAATATGATAACCTCCCTAGCTGAAAAATGTGGGGGAGTAAGGCATTTAGATCATGAATTGAAAATATTTAAATACGTTATTTGATCCCTTCACATGATCAATTGGGACACTATGAATGGCATTCACACCTAGAACAACCACAAATGAGGGATGCACCAAGTCGTTTCTCGGATAGATCAATTTCTATTATTGGAATCCCTGTTGACCATGGGTTTGAAAATAGAGGCTTCAATCCTCCCAAGCCATGGGTCAGATCACTGGCTAATCTATCTAGATCTTGACATTAAAGCAAGCCCAAAAAATAGACCATTCAAGTTTGAGGCCTTTTGGCTAGAGCATCCATCGTTTCATGCGAACATTTTCAAGTGGTGGAAGGAAGAATCTATACACAATGGCACTCCCATGTTTATATTCCAACAAAGACTCAATAATCTCAAACTTCGGCTAAAACAATGAAGGAAGGAAGAGTTTGGGGACATCTTCCAGGCCAAAAAAATACTTGAAAGCAAGATGGAACACCTCCAACAAAAAATGATTTTGACAGGGAGAAATGAAAATCTAATAGCGAAAGAAACACAATTGCAAATCTAGTTGGCTCTTTGAAACAAACAAGAGGAACAACTTTGGAGGTAGAAGTCCAGGGTTCAATGGATCCAACTAGGGAAATGAAACTCTAAGTTTTTCCATCGATCTATGTTCTAGCATATACACCACAACATAATATCAGTGCTAAAGGATGGCCAGGGAAGAAAACTCACTAAGCCTGAAGAGATTGAATCCGATCTGATCCACTACTATCGTACTTTTCTAGAAAATCCACAACCTAACAGACATGAAGCCATCCAGAAAATAACTCAACACATTTGAAAGTTGGTTACAGCTGAACAGAACGATGCACTAATGTGAAATATTGCTCTGGAGGAAGTGGAGTGGGTTGTCCTAGACATGCCAAAAGGAAAATACCTTGGATTGGATGGCTTCACAACAATTTTTTTTCATGTTTTTTGGTTAATAATCAAAATTGACATTCTCAAAGTAGTGGAGGATTCAAGGCAATACCTAAATGTTCTCCCAGCTCTCAAATCAACATTCTTCACTTTTATCCCCAAAGAGGAAAGAGTCAACGAACCCAACAAATTTCATTCAATAACCTTATGTAATGTGGTCTACAAAATTATTACCAAAGTCATTGCAATCCATCTGAAACCCTTCCTTCCCAACCTAATCTCCCCAGAATAGTCAGGATATGTTGAAGGAAGACATATCTTGGAAAACATTATCTTGGCCCATGAGATGATTCACTCTTTGAAAGAAACCAAAAATGTAGGTATGATGATAAAATTGGATATGTACAAGGCCTTTGATAAGCTAAGTTGGCAGTATATTAAGCACATCCTTTTAGCCTTTGGATTTCAAAGCAATCGACAAAATGGGTGTTGACCCTAATTTCTTCAACCTTCTTCTCCATTTTAATCAATGACTCCCCCTCTAGTACTTTTTCGCCCTCTGGAGGCATTAGACAAGGGGACCCACTCTCCCCGTTCCTTTTTATCCTCATGGAAAAGGGACTTGGTTTCCTTATTAAAGTGGATGTTGCAGAAGGTCATGTGAAAGAGATGAAGCTACATGGAGAGGACAGTGTAGCTTTCCACCAGCAGTTCATTGATGACACCATGCTCATGGGTGTCCCTATGATTCATGAATCTTTTTCCATCAAGAAAATCCTTTCTAATTTTATGGCAACTTCTAGAACTTCTATCGACCAAGGTAAGTCTCGGGTTTTCTTTTTCAATACACCCCTAGCCATTCAAGCTATCATTTCTCAAATCCTTGTTTTTCAAAGGAGCACTCTTCCTTCCAAATACATGGGATCCCCCTTGGTGGACAACTCTTTGCAACAAGCTTCATGGGAGGATCTCCTCTCTCAGATGCAAAAGAAACTTGAAAGCTAGTCTTTTTGTTCACTTAACATGGCAGGTCATTTGGTCCTAGTCAAATTTGTTTTGCAGGCAATGCCCCTTTACCTTTTCTCAACTTTGGTAGCACCCAAACACATTCTCAAAGTTGTTCACAATTTGCAATGAACCTGTCTCTGGGGGGTAATGTGTCCACTCTATGGGATCAAGGAGCACTCATCTTTCGAAGATCGGATCGTAATAGACTTAGTATAAGGGATACCATTAACGAATGGAGACCAAACATAAACAACAATCTCATTGTAAATAGAGCATGACAACTCCTCCCAGTTTTTACTCTGTGGGAAACTTGGAAAGAAAGGAATAGACGCATCTTCAAGATGGAGCAAATGGAAACGAACCGTGTGTACCTAGAAATCAATTAAGTTATCAGTGAGACTATCCTTCTCCACCCTTGGACTGATCAGGATTGGTAGGGTAATAATTAGGAATGTGGCATTTTAACATCCCTCGACCTTGATCCCAACAAAATTATTCTCATCAAGTGGCTGAAAAGCCCCATCGCTTAATTCTTGATCGTTGGGTGCCTCCTCCCTAGGGTTCACTACATAGATGATTTTAGGGGCTAAAGTTTGCCAATGGGCTAATTTTCCATGGTTTTTCCCAGAACAATATTCGCTAATTTCCATTTTCTCTAAAAACAAATTCGCCCAAATTCCATAGAATAAAATTATTTAACCTAAAAAATCACCAAAATTTTATAGAAACTAATATTAAATCCTTATAAATTTGAATAATTTTACAAAAAGTATCGCCAAACATTTTATATTTTAAGGACTAGTAAGAATAACCCATGTTTCTACATTTTAATATAAAATCCCATCCTTAAAATTACTTTACATTACAATAAGTAATATTTTACGTTATGTATTTTTAAAAATTAAAATAAGAGTTAAATGGTAATTTAGTCTTTGTTCTTAAATTTAAAATTGTTTGGATGTGTATTTTAATTACTTGCATTGTATTAATTTTATATTTATTGTTTGAAAAAAATAATAATGAAAAAAACATTCATAATAAAAAAAATAGAGATGGATTAGGCCAGAACTTTGAAGAATAACTCGAAAAGCTAATAATAAAAAATGGAGGGATGGATTAGACAAAAGATATTGAGGAATTACCTCCATAAACTTGAAATTCCACAATTCCAATTCATCATCTTCCCCACTTAATAGAAAAAAATAATGACCAAGAATTAGGCCAAAATAAAGGCTCTTTTTCTTTTAAATTATAATGGAGAGGAATTAGAATCCATTCCACTCTAAATTTAATGACTTAAATGCTTTATTAATGAAAGACACTAAAATTTTGGCTTATTGCTATTTGAATTATGAGATCGCAATTGGAATTATTATTAGAATTCACGTAAAAATTAAAAAAAAACGCTTAAGAAAATATTTTTATAAGTTTTAAAAAAATGTTTAAGAAAATAATTTTGAAAGTGGTAGTATAATATTTTTTAATTTCATTTATTAATTATTATATTAATAAAATAATTTTATAATTCATTTTTTTTTAATTGAAAGTAGGAAATTATATTATAATAAAAGTTAAAGCCAAGCTAATACTAACAATACTATTACATTATGTTTAAAATTTTAAGTATCAATCAAAGTTTACTCCATATTTTATACAAAATTTACATACATCTTTTTATAAAAAAATCATATTATTGTAGATTATGTTAAAAACTCTAATAAAATATTTATATCAGTAAAAAAAAATCTACTTGACAAAATATATGGCAAATAACAATCTTATCTAAAATGACATTTGAAGGAACTAAGCCTTGTTGTCCCATCCACATCATGAACTAGTTGGTGCATTGTATCTTCTTCTTCGAGACCCCCATGTGCTAAACTAGCCAACATTACTTGATTGAATATGCTTGATTAGGCTCCCTTGCTTAGATTTATAACCATATTTCCCAAGATGTATTATGCTTCTAATGTGGCTATATGTTGCTTTTGTTATACTAAAGTTCCCATCATTGAGGCAATTTGAGAAATTGTATGATGTTCATTGTCGGGAACCTTAGCGGTGAGTGAAAAAAGGGAAGTTCCATTGCACTGAATCTGTTCCTCATGACTTCAAAGCACCATTTGCGACTCTTTAAAGTCCCTATGATCCATGAAAAATGAATAGAGATAGACAAAGGAAAAGTCAATAGACCATGGTCGCCTCAACAACAATCAAGCAACTTGGCTTCATGTCCACTAGACCACAAACATTATTCCCTTGACTCAAGCTTTGAAACTTCTAAATCAAGTATCATTCAAAATGCCAGCACACTCCCATGCTCTATTCTCACTGCCAAAAGGTAAAAGACCAAGCAAATAGAATCCAACGACACCAAAGAAACAAACTTCAAAAACTAATAGCCAGGCAATATGACTTCTTTCCCACCTTGCAACATACACAAGATTCCTAATAAAAGGTTTGAATTTTGCAGGCTAAAAACCACACAAAGAGAAAAAACACCTCCAAAATTTATCACTCCCAGAAATTAAAGGCGCTAGCAAACTGACTCTAATTTCACCAAAGGAACATGCTTAAAAAACAAACTGAAGAGAACTCGAAAAAAATAACACAAAGATAGAAATATTTCACATATAGTCCCAGGACAAAGGATCACCGAACCCAAAAGACGCAATAGCTCAGAATTGGCTACAGAGTCGCTTACCAAATCACGGTCAAAATGTTGGAGCTAGAAGCCAAACTTCCCTAGACGCCAACCTCTCTGAAATTCCAATATCCCACCCAGAGACATAAATACTCCAGCCACGATTTCAAATTTGTGTTTAGCGATGGGATCGAGCATGCTACAAGGGTACGACAACCTAGTTGATTTATTGAGCCTGCCTTGAAGGGGAGGCTTGATTGTGGAGGGAACATGGAGTTTAAATGTTCTTTCTCTCTCCATTAAATTAGATGGGATTTGGCTATGGTATATATTGGAACATCTCCTTCCCATTAACTATAACGACCCCTTCTTTTAGCATTTGAACTTGTGACTTTGAAAGTTAAAGTAAAGCCTTAAAGGCAATGCACTAACCAACTAAGCCAACACCTCATTCTAACATCGAAGTTTTATTTGCTTGTGTTGTTCTCCCTTAACACTTGATGAAATGAAAGCGTTTCAAATTTATCAACTTCCTTATAGACTCAATCAAGGATAAACACCAATAATAGTTAGATGGAAGGGTCCTTGAGCTCACCAATCTAGTTATTATATTTGAGTCTCTTATCACCTTCAAAGATCGAATTTGATGTTCAACAACAATACACAAACCTTGTAACAAGACATATGTTTATGTTTGGTTAGTTGAAGAGATCCCCAATCCACATTCATAGTTTACTTCAATTATTCCTCTGGGATCAGGTATAATCCCTGCACCTACCACCCCTCATATAAGTTGTCTTTTAATTAACAACAATAATAATAATATAATATAATATCACAACTTAACTAAACATCAAAATAATATATAACTCTCCAATTTAAAATTTTGATTTTTTATATAAAATAATAATAAAATATTTTTTATAATTTTAATTTTTAATATAAAATAATAATAATAATCCTTATAATTTTGCATTTAGTTTTTATAATATACAATATATGGCAAAGTATCCCAATGAGAAACTATAGTCATTTGCAATAATAATAATAATAATAATCTATTTTTAAGGTCACGACCAAGCCAGCACACCAAATTGGTGTATGAGACCCCCTTATTTGTGGGACAAGGGATCCCCCTCCACCCAGCGATTTGACTGGTAAAATCTACGAAGGTATACATACCCTACCCCTCTCTAGATTTGAAAAAATATATATATATATATTAAAAAAACACAAAAGATAAAAAGAATAAATGATAAGTCAAAGTTATGAACTTACGGTATTGAGGTTGTAGTTTAATGCTCAATGGCATTGGAAAGAAAATACATTCGAAATAAATTATAAAAAAAAATCAATTTTAAATTGGTTTGAAATTAAAATATAATTTTACAATTAATTGTATAAAAACAATTATGATTTTTATTTTATTTTAAGTTGGTTTGAAATTAAAACACAATTCTGTATTAATTTAGCATATTTTCATAATTGCTTCAAAGGTGTATACATATGAAGTGACCAGCTCAATTTTATACACAAGTTATATCATTAGCATAAATGCAATATTTGAACATCATATGTACCTTAAACTTGCAAAGCTTGATATTATATATTATGGAGTTTAATATTTAATATATCATTTATGTAATATTAAACAGATATTTTGAATTTGCAATTTCATGGTTTACAGATTTATACATATGAATTGACAAGTTCATTTTTATACTTGAATTGTATCTTTAGCATAGATATAATAAATTTGGGTGTGATATACATTTTTTTTAGGTTGCAAAGCTTCATGTTATGTATATGTTATGTATGTTGGATGTTATGTGTGTTGGAGTTTAATATAAGATATTTTAATAATTTGTGTAATAATAGATTTTGTGTATATATTTAATGTATTTATTTTGATTTGATGTACTATTATACAAAAATAAACATAAAAGTTAATAAGGTCAAAATCCAAAGACAAGATAGTCTTAACAAATTGCTTTAGTCTTTACAAAATTTTGACATTAATCTAAAAAATGATTCAACAATAAACCTACTTAGTGGTAGGATTGGGAGTTGAGTCATTAGTGGGTGACTTTACTTACTCATCCATGAGAAACTATGCCTAAAGCTCTAGTAAATGATATCTCCTCACACGTTAAGATAGGAGATGCAAACACCAATATAGAGATAACCATAGAGTCAAGCCCACCAATGCAAGAGTCTATGCTCATCTATTGCATTGGAAGGGTGAGTTGGAGGAATGAGTTAGAAAATTAAGATCATGAAAGAGAGAAAATCCCTCTGATTAAGTCATAAAATGTATTGCAATTAGCATTATCACAAAATCTTACAGTGTCTAATCAATGCATGTGTTGGATTGAAGTTGAAAAGAAAAAAAGGGAAAGCATTAGTGTGCATGATCCTTGGTCAGGGGAGTCATAGTATTTAGACCCTTAGTAATTTATATAAAACAACCATTGGTATTTCATCACCGATATTCTTTCCTAATTGGGATTTGTGTTGAAATTTTAGATCTAGGCCAATTAATGCAAATCTGAAATTTCACCTCTCTTACTAGAGGTTTCATGGATTTAATCCCTGTGAACTTTCAGCTTTAGGGTTGATCTAATATATTGATTTACAACAACACACACAAACAATATTTCATTTCACTTCAACCCAATACACTAGGGAACTCAAGAGAAAAGATAACAAACATATGCCAACAAGTTTTGGCCCTTAGGGCACACGTTTTCAAGCATATACTAGATCTGGAAATCACTTCATTACAACATACAATTTGATTTCTTATCTTAAAGTTATATATCAAATTACTTAACAATTTCATCCCTATGTTATGTCAAATCGACATGAACAACAAGTGTTGGAACTTACCTATTCAAGACAACACTACAAGCTAAAAATCAAATATGCAATTACATCATTTTGGAAAAGTGGAAACTTCATATATGTGTGTGTGTAAATACACACACACACAAGATAAAGTACAAGTACAGAACACAAATTTGGTATAGGTTAGGCTCCACAAACCCTAGACAGGGAAACCATAAGAAAACCCTAGCCACCAACTCCTTTTAGTTAGGAATCACTCCCAACCAAAGCTAATCACTCCACCAAAGATCCTCAACATGTTAGCATCAACACTGACAAGTCCTCCTTGGCACATACAACTATCTTGTATTATACAAGTTCTCCACACTAGAATTGTTGTATTCCTTAGGGTTTACAAACCCTAGCCATGTTGCATCACACAAGTACATGGAAAGACAACTCTAGTGCTAGCCTCCAAGTCTACATGTCCATCTTAGGGTTTAAGTCCCCAAACCCTAGGTCTTCAACTATTGCATCAACACAAGCACCAAGACCTCTATGGAACATCAAGAATACAATAACCAAGTCTTCTCTAAATAAGGCATCACACCCAACTCAAGACTCATCATGCCAAAATCTCCATGATCATTCTCTAGCCTCACATCCCACAAAAATAAGGCTCCAAACATGCAAGGTGTTAGCTCCACTCTCCAAGTCTTCTACTAGGGTATAAACCATAGTGTTACGATAAGATCCATAGTAACCATCATCATCTTCAACGTCATGTTCTTATTTACGGTTTACATGCATAGCATAAACCTTAGCATCACATAATAGCAATCTCCCCATGAACATATAAGATGTCTCTCTCCCTCAGTCTTCTCTTGGAGCTTTCTTATGAACCCTAATATCATGCTCCCAGGGTTTCCTCATGAACCCTAATGTCTTTCTCCCTACAAGAATTTTCCAAGAAAATGCAAATAATATAGTACAATGATGATAATTAATACAAAATCTCTCTCCTCCCTTATATAAACAATAGGTGAGGGAGACTAACATAAAATAAGGGCATAGTCCATACAATTAACCAACAAAGTGACTCGACACAAATCACTCTACAATACAAGGATGTACATATGTCAAAATAAGATATACTCAACCCCCAATATGAAATTCCCTCCAAGCATGATCCTCCTTCGACTCAACACCCCTCCTCCATGATGGCACACTCTCCAACAAATTATTAGTCCAGTGCTCCCTCTTCATGATTGTTTGTTGTCTAAGTGTTTGTATGAAAAGACTTCCTCCTCCAACTATGTGCCACATGTCCTCTCATGTGCCCAATTATACTCTCATGCATGCTAATGTGGTCACAAAAATCCAATGCTCCTCCTCGACATATGTGTCTGGGTCCATCACCAAACTCCATGAAGTATGCTCCTTAATGCCCAAGCATCATCAAGTCAAGTGTCCAACCTCCAAGGGTTAAGTTCCCTCCTCCAAGTACCAAGCACTCCTCCTAAGTAGCTACCTCCATTGATCGAGCAACCAACTCCCCCATTATTTGCACCCAATGGGTTAGCCAACATGTTGAACAAGGTAACAACATTCTAGATAAGGGTACCATGCCCTCAGTCTAACCAAGGTCAAGCATCCACCCAAACTAAGCCATCCATAGCCAAGGGGCTAGGAGACATAACATTGTTTGAGCAAGGTGAAAACACTATTGGAGTAACCCCAAAAGCTAACAATTTGGACAATGATGTGTGTACATGGTTAATTCACTTTTTTCTAATGCCTCAATATTTATTTTCATTAATGGAGTGCTTTTAGGTAATATTCACAAATTGATTTTGTAAGGTTCTTCCTTATCTCCATATCTCAATGTACTTGTTTGTGATTCATTAGGTTACATTTTTAAAGTTTCTAGAATATAGGGGAAAATCATTGGTATCTCTATTCTCGAGGTGATTAATAATCATTTTGTGAATGACTCTCTACTTTCCATCCAACTTTCTTATGGCCCTATCGATAAATCCACATAATGCTTAAAGGTTTTTGGCATAGTAGTGGGGGTAGTGGTTCATGATGATAATATCAATTTTGGGTTAAACGGTGATGAGGAGAAACCTCACTCGTTAACTCACCCTTGGTGACATATGAGGGATGGAGACATTGTTCAGCTCTTGAGCATTTTTTTTGGTGTGAATATCTCCCTTTCATGTATGTGTGTTAAGAACCAAATATCAATATAGCATACAAAAACCTCAGAATAAGTACTCAATGCCTTGAAAAAGAGATATTTCAGATAATAAGCCTCTTCAAGGGGGCAACCTCCTTTTAGCCCACATATGTGTCCAAGTACAAGATGATTCCAAATGAAAATGTCTCCTTGGTATATATAGGAGACTAGGAGGTATAATTACAACTAATGGAATAAATCCGACATAAATAAAATAACATTACTAATGTAATATGCCCCAATTAAGGGGTAATGAGCCAATATTAGGGCTTAACATGCCCCTCCCCTTGAGACAAGTGTTGTCCACAACGCTTGAGTAACTTTGGATGCTTCTGTATAAAAGACTCATCTTCCCAAGTGGAATCTTCAGTCGGTAGTTTCCTCCATTTAATGAGATACTCTGAAATGGATCTATTCCTCCGCTGGCGAATTCTTGTGTCAATGATGGCTTCAGGCTCCAATATGATTTTTCCTTCCTCGTCAAGTTCTGGTAATATAGTTTGAACTGGGATCTTGTCGCCTATAACCTTCTTTAAGCACAAAACATGGAAAACTGGGTGTGCTCGTGAAGATGCAGGCAACTCCAATTTGTATGCCATAGTACCAATCTTTTGCAACACCTTATAAGGGCCATAATACTTTGGTGATAATTTATTATACTTCTTGGCTTGCTTGAGGGGCATCTGTTTGTATGGTTGTAGTCTTAAAAACACCCAATCCCCTACTTCAAAACTTCTTTCACTACATTGTTGATCTACTTGTTGTTTCATGCGATTTTGTGCCATGGTTAGGTTGTCCTTTAAGATTTGGAGAACTTGTTGTTGATTCTCGATGTGATATTCCACTGCTTGAACCTTAGATTTTTCTTTTAGAGAATAAGTGATGGAAGGAGGGTGGTATCCATAGAGTGCCATAAATGGTTTCATTTTTGTTGCAGTTTTGAAAGGAAGTGTTATACCACCATTCTGCCAAGGGTAACCATTTGAACCATTGTGTTTGTTTATCATAGGCAAAGAAACAAAGGTAGCCTTTCAGACATTTGTTCACTATCTCAATTTGTCCATCAGACTGAGGATGATAGGATGAGCTATGAGCCAATTGAGTACCCAAACAGGAAAATAATTCTGTCCAAAAATGTCCAGTGAAGATGGGATCTCTGTCACTTACAATAATATTTGGGCTGGCATGCAGCTTTTGAACTGTCTCCATGAATGCGGTGGAAACTGTACTATATTTGAAGGGATGAGAGAGTGCACAAAAGTGTGCGTACTTGGTCAGTCTATCAACAATCACCATGATGACACTCTTTCCTTCAGACTTCGGTAGCCCTGTGATGAAATCCATGGAAACCTCCTCCCAACGCTGACTTGGGATGGCTAATGGTTGTAAAAGACCTAGGGTCTCAATTGTTTTCACCTTATTTTGTTGGCAAACCAAACATTTTGCCACAAACCTTTGACCATCAGTTTTAAGGCCATCCCAAAAAAAATCCTTCTTGACTCTATGGTAGGTTTTCAAAAATCCCGAGTGCCCTCCTACTGGAGAGGTGTGCAATTCAAATAGTACCTTTTGTTTGAGTTGGGAGTTCTTACATAAATATAAGCAATATTTGTACCATAGTGAATCATTTTTCCATGCAAATGTATATGATGCACTGGAATCTTGCTGCAACCTTTGAATGATAGTCCACACTTTTTCGTCATTCTTCCATTCATCCCTTAATTCTACTATCCAATTGGGTTAGATGATTGATATAGCACAGAGAAAGGCCTCAACACCTTCATCCTTTCTTGAGAGTGCATCTGCCACAACATTTTGCTTCCCCTTTTTATAGACGATTTTAAAATCATAACCCAATATCTTGGTTACCCATTTTTGTTGTTCTTCTGAAGATAGTCTTTGTTCCAAGAAGTATTTAAGA
>ML802654.1:245931-269074 GCA_009831015.1 Picea engelmannii | reverse complement strand
CCCATAGTAAGATTGATCTTATTGCATTTTCTTGAGCAATTGATAGTTCCTCCATCTGCAATCATTACTTGAAACTCTGGCACTGGATATACAAAGAAATTGAGAGCTTTGGCTAATTTATAGTGAATGAAATTATGAGTACTACCGGAATCAATTAGGACTATTACCTTTTTCTTTTTTATGTATCCTTTGATCTTGAGGGTTTGAGGAGTGCTAATTCCAGCCATTACATTACATGATATCGTGGGAGTCAACACTTCAAACGAAATTGCCTCTACGTTTTCATCCTGAGATGGTTCTTGTTCTTCTTCTTCTTCCTCTTCACAATATATGTAGAATAATTTATTCTCTGCAATGCCACAGGTCTAATCAAAATTGGATGTGTCAAGTGGAATTTAAGGTAACTTCCCCACAACTTGCTGATTTTTGGCCTTTCCAGGATATCTCACTTGTATAGCGTGCCTCGCACAAAATAATTGATATAAAATTCTGAAACTCGTACCAAAAATACTACAGACTGTCCACTATCCAATGAAACCATTCCCAATCAATTTGGATGTTCTAGGAAGAAGTTATGATTGTTTTACCTGGAACACCTTCTTGAGACTAGTCAATAGGACTAGTCAGATACCCTATCTTCCACAAGGTGTATCTAAAAATGTAAGATGACCTAGAAGCTGAAATTTTTACCACATATACCTTACTAATTTTTATGAACAACCTTCATATTTCAGGGTTTGAAACGTGATAGAAAATGTTTTATAGCAAAAATTTCGCAATGACTCAGTTCAAGATGATTCCATAACCCTATCTTGCACAGGCTGTATCTCCAAAAGTATAAGGCCTCAGGAGCTGAAATTTTAACCTAATGTACCTTGATCTGTCTACTAAATATCCTCCAAGTTGTTCCTTCTGAAACATTGTAGAAAAAAAATTATAGCAAAAATTCCAAGGTGTCTCCGATGTAGCAGTGAAACCCCAAGACCTTGAGCTCTGATACCATATGTTAAGAACCAAATATCAATATAGCATAGAAAAACCTCATAATAAGTACTCAACGCCTTGAAAACGAGATAATTTCAGATAATAAGCCTCTTCGAGGGGGCAACCTCCTTTTACCCCACATAAATGTTCAAGTATAAGATGATTCCAAATGAAAATGTCTCCTTGGTATATATAGGAGACTAGGAGGTATAATTACAACTAATAGAATAAAGCCGACATAAATAAAATAACATTACTAATGTAATATGCCCTAATTAAGGGGTAATGAGACAATATTAGGGCTTAACAATGTGGGAATGGTGTCTCCTAAAGCTCCAAAAGAAATTCCAAAACCGGGGGTATAGATATATCTTTTTTGTTGGAAAAGAGACGGTTCTTAATAAGATTATGTAGGCTCTTTATATTTATTATGTTTCCTTTTGGTTCCTTTCTCCTTCCTATTTTCCAAGATCAAAGAAAATGTTAAGGGGTTTCGTTTGGCCTAAGTTTTGGGTTACTAGAGAAATTCCAGTAGTCTAATGGGAAAGTTGTGCTTTCCCCAGGGATTAAGGGGGATTAACATTGATTAATATGAATTGCAAGGAGAAATAATTTCAACAAAATGCATAGTGCAATACCATTTTGGATATGATATAGGTGCACATAGGTGGCCACCCACCTATTCCACTAGCTCAAAATAGAATTTCCATCTTGGCAGTTTTTCTACGGTTTTTCGGGTGTTGAACTTTCGGGGCCATTTTAAGGCCCTAAACGATGTTTTTTTGGCTCGAAAGCGCCCATTAGATAGTCAAAAGCATGTATTGGGTTGTTGGAAATGTGTACTCCCAAGCTAGACCTTTCTGATGAGTTACCAAGCAACCCAAACAAATATTGTATGCAAAAGTAATGCCCTCGAGAAATTGACATATCAACTAACCACATCGGGGCCCACAAACCTTTTAGCGTTTCATCTTTTGGGGTTAGGGTTTTGGATGTTTGGTGTTTTCTCATTGATGATTTATGTTAAAATTATTTTTTGACCTCATTGTAATCATCTTCCCATGAATGCACGTAGCCATCACATCTCTTCTCAGAGATAAGCTACCACCATTCTAGCAAGTTCATTTCACTCAACATTTTTACAATTCTTGCATATTTTGTTCTTTAATAGAAATTGAGTATTACTATATCTCTGTGTTTATGTCATATTTCTTTTTTTTATCTCGTCCTCTCATAAATTGGAACAATCGTATCAAAGTGGTCTTCTCTTTATCTATTTCTCTGTGCATGTCCCCAATGAGGTCAGGGTATAAGGAGTTGGGACTCGAAATACTTGAGCCTCTGAAAGCCCTTCCTCATCGACCAGGATGGCCTCTTATGGCGAAAGAAAATAGAGACAAGGGAGCAGGAGATCATGTTCAATTGTTGTTCAAGGAATCCCTCACGCGACAGAGGGACAAGATGATGGAATTTTTTTCCAAAATCCTTTGAAAACTACCGACAACAGCGAATGTGTCTTCACCAAGTAGTCACTTTGGGGCCGCCATTCCTTTCAAGGTACAAGTCAATTTTGATATCCCCATATTTGAAGTTCAAATAGATGTATATGCTTTGGAAAAATGGTTAAATATGCTAGAAGGTTATTTCTCTGTCCAAAAACTCTCCAATAGGGAAAATATCATGTTTGCGCTCCGTAAGGCTGTCCCCCTTATCAAAAATTGGTGGGAGACTTATAGTGAGAAAAATTCCACAGAGGAGTCTAGAATATTTGAGGTTGAACACACTTAGGACTCTTTTATGGATGTCATTAAGGAACAATATTACCCTATTGGAAACTATGATGACCAATACTCAAGATGGACCACGCTGCATTAGGAAAGGGACCAAATAGTGTCGGAGTTCGTGAATACATTCCATACATTACGCACCAAGCTGGGTACCAAAGACTACGAGCGAAATCTAGTTCTAAAGTACCATGGGGTTCTACATAGGTACATCCAAACATAAATGGATTTTCTGGACATCTTGTCATTGCGAGCCACTTATTGATATGTTGTTAAAATCGAGCAAATATTTAAGCAGAGGAATAAGCAGGAGTTTGGATCTGCAAATGTATCACAGTAGAAGCAGGGAAAAGGAATCCCTAGCCTAGATAACAAAGGAAAAAGCAAGGATGGACAACCTCAGGACAACCATTCTAATCCACAAGCAAAGAAGGGTAATGGGAAGACAAATAATCACATAGGGAAGTTGTGTGAGTTCCACAAAATTCCCTGGCACAACACTGATGAATGTCACTTGAAGCAGTCATTGGTGGTCGATATGAAAGCCTCGAATTTGGATCTAGGATCCAACTCTATATTAGATCCAGATAAGGGGAAGTGAATCATTGATGCATAACCCAAAGCCACAATCGCTACCACCGAGGTCCATCCAAACAAACCATAAGAGATGGAGGAAGGTGAACACCTTTTTCACTCACATATGTGGGTGAAGGGTGATCCATTGCATTTCATTGTTGATAGCAGAAGTAAAAAAAACCTAATATTAGCAGAGGTCGTCAAGTGGTTGGAGTTGTCAACAACACCACATCCGCAACCATACAATATCAGGTGGCTTAGCAAGGATGAGATCTTTGCGTCATCGAATAGTTCCATATTCCCTATGGCATCAAGCCTTTCAAGGATGAGGTATTGTGTGATGTTTCCCCGATTGAAATTTGTGATGTTATTTTAGTCCAACCATATATGTGGAAACATCATGTTGTGTATGAATCTAGACCTTGTAGTGTCATTGTTACTTTGGGTAGATAATTGTACAGGATACCATAGGTAGCTCCACCTACTGCAATTTCTTTGGTCTCAGCTAAGCAGTGCAGGAAGGTTGTCTCCCATCGGGGAAATTTTTCCTCTTCATGATTCACTTTCAAGGTAAACATAAGGTCATGGACCCATGTATGGCCTCTGCACATGGCTTCTCTATGCAACATAAGAAAGTGGACAAAATTGTTGAAGAATACCGATACATCTTCACCTTACCTATCGGGGTGCCTCTGCATTGATAGGTTAAGCATTCAATCGATCTAGATCTAACCCCTAGTGCAAATTTACCTATTGGGCCGGTATATCAATGCTCTCTCCTAGAAAATGAGGAAATCAAGCACCAAATTCAACAGTTTCTCAAAAAATGGCACATTCGACAAAGTTTTTCACCCTATGGAAGACCAATCATGCTCGTGCAAAAGAAAGATGAGACCTAGTGACTCTATATTGATTATAGATCTCTAAACAAAATCACAGTCAAGAACCGGTCCCCATTTCCTCGAATTGATGACCTTATTGACCAACTCAAGGGAACCTAGTACTTTAGTAAGATTGATTTGAATTCTGGCTACCACCAGGTCCCAATAGAATCAATTGATGTATGCAATACTACTTTCAAGTCTAAGTAAGGTGTTTTCGAGTGGTTGGTAATGCCCTTTGGCTTGACGAATGCCCCAACAACTTTTATGAGGTTGATGGATGACATCTTATATATTTCACTAATTCCTTTGTTGTTGTATATCTATATGACATCCTTATCTTCATCAAGATTTTGGAAGAATAATTGTAGCACATTCATCAAGTCCTACACATCCTGTGACAACACGAGCTATATGATAACTTTGAGAAATGCTCATTCAACATGAACATGGTCCAATATCTCATATACATCATAGATGAGAATGGTTTACATGTAGATCTAGATAAGATCTAAGTCATTAACAACTGGCCAACCTCGACAACACTAATCAAGCTTCAGAGCTTCATGGGCCTTTCCAACTTCTATCGTAGATTCGTGTTAGGGTTCCCTCATATTGCATGACCCCTTAGCCAGGTGACCAAGGGTGGTTGCAAATCCCAATTTGTGTGGGTCGGGCCACAGCAAAAAGAATTTGACTATCTGAAACATCGTCTATGATCAGCCTTGGTGCTCACCTTACTCGATCTGCAACAACCTTTTGAGATTGAGACAGATGCTTTGAACTACATTATTGGTGTAGTTCTCACTCAACATGGTCATTCAGTGGCCTATCATAGTGAGACACTCTCATACATCATTTTTAAGTACCCCACTTATGACAAAGAGATGTATTCCATTGTACAAGCCTATCACCAATGGAAGTATTACATTCTAGGAAAGGAGACAGTCATCCATATTGATCACAAGCCTATGTCGTTCATGCAAACACAAGGAAAATTACAGAATGCCACCATCAAAAGTGGTCCACATACTTGCAACAGTTTCACCTCAAAATTAAATATAAGAAAGGGAACATTAATTGGGTTGTTGACTACCTCAATCTACCTCTAGTTGTAGCACTAACCATAGTTCTCGACTCTTGCGGGCATGAGACCTATGGATGGCCCCAACTCTACGACAACCATCGTGACTTCACTATGACCTACCAGATGTTGGGAACAGGAATGGTCATTATTGACTTTCCTCTTTCAAATGGATTGGTATGCCATCTGGGTCATATTTTTGTTTCTTCAAGAGAGTGTGCGAAGATGATTTGGGAAGCACACTATAGTCAGGTGGCAGGACACTTTGGCATGGAGAAGACATTGGTAGTACTACAAAAGTATTTATGTTGGTTGAAGCTTCGACATGATGTCAATAAGTATATCATATCTTGCACTGCTTACTCCATTTCCAAGCCAACCATTAAAAAATGATTGTACACCCCTCTTCCTACTCTCGACAGGCCCTAGGAATCCATCTCGATGGACTACATGTTAGGTCTCCCCTCAAACAAGCATGGAAATGAGTGTGTATTTGTGGTTGTTGATTAATTCTCTAAGATGTCCATTCTGACAACTTGCAAGAAGAGTATCACAGTCGAGGCCACTACCAAGATCTTCTTCGAGCGAGTGTGGGTAGGATTTGGAGTACCATAGACCATCATATTAGATCAGGATAGCAGGTTCTTAAGTACATTTTTTTCAATCCTCTAGTCATTGCTAGACACAAATCTCACCAAATCCACTTCCTTCCACCCCCAAACTGATGGATAGACAGAGGTCATCAATAGGATTATCATGCATATCTTACGCATGTACAAATCCAAGCATCCATGCACATGATATGAGAGCATTCCTTATGTTCAACACAACTACAATAGATCCCTCCATAGCTCAACCAGCCATAGCCCTTTTCAGGTAGGCCTGGGATTTCAACCATTGGGCCCCATTGATGTAGCAATGCCCCTTGTGTCCACACAGGAATACTCTTCCCATTCTCAATCTAAGGCCAACAAAGACACCAAAATCATTGAACAGATCTAGCACATCTGCCAACAGTTCCATGATATTTTATATAAATCCAATGCTAAGTACAAGAAACGCCATGATCAACACCGTGTTCCACACAAGTGTCAGGTGGGAGACAAGGTTTGGTTGTATTTGTAGAAAGAACATCTTAGAACACACCATTAGAAGCTATGTCCACTTCACCATGTTTCTTAAACCATCACCAAGGCTATGGGTGACAATGCTTTTGAGTTAAGTATTCCCCCCTTCCTTGGCTTGCACCCAGTATTCAGTGTGGACCTCCTTCGGCCATATTTTCCACCACTACTCAACACATTGGAAGTGGAAGAACAACTGACACCTACAGAAATCAACGTGAGCTCAACCCTAATTGCATGGGACAAGAAACCATTGATTTTATCATGGACACACAAGGTAAGGGAACCCAGTAATAGAAGATCCAACTCTATCGAGTTGTCAAATCAAGGCAACTACTACACCAAGGCAAGTGGCTCACCAAGCATCAAGTTCAACATAATTTTACCCATTTGATGGGGGCATTCAACGCAATGGAGACCATTTATTCCTAAGGAGGTAGGAATGATCTAGGTGGACATCAATGGCCACCCACCTATTCCACTGGCTCAAAATACAATTTCCATCTTGTAATTTTTAATATGGTTTTTTCGAGTCCTAAAATTTCAGAGTTGTTTTGAGGCCCTAAACAACGTTTTTTGGGCCCATAAGCACATAGTATATTTCCAAAGGAATTATTGGGCCATTCGGAATGTGTACTCCTTGGCTAGATGTTTCTGACGAGCTATCGAGCACCCCAAAAGAAGATCATATGCAAAAGTAATACCCTAAGGAAGTTAACGTATCAACTAACCACATTGGGGCCCACAAACCTTTTGGTGTTTCATCTTCTAGGGTTAGGGTTTTGTATGTTTAGGGTTTTTTCATTGATACTTTATATTAAAAGGTATTTTTGGCCTCATTGTAATCATCTTTTTGTGAATGTGCATAACTGTCACATATCTTCTCAAAGATAAGCTACCACCATTATAGCAAGTTCATTTGATATTGTTTTTTTATAGTTCATTCATATTTCATTGATTAATAGAAATTGAGTATTACTATATCGCTGATTTTTTGTCATATTTTTGTGTTTTATCTCGTCCCCTCATAAATCTAGATCAAAAGATGAACCTTGGGAATGCTTATTGTGATTCAGGATCACATCTAGTTAGCATTTGCATAGACTAAGAGGGAATTTTCTTATTCGTGTATCTTTACGTATCCAAATTATTTTAAAATTGTTGGTTCCACTGTGCATAAAATATGGGAGGCTAGGAAGAGAGTTGTTCCAGCCTTAGACTAGCAGTGGACTACATATATGAGAGGATAAGATTTAGCATGTCACTTTATTTGGACAATGAAAGAAAAAATGTCTACTTTGGTACATTCCCCGAGTTTGCTTCCCTAGAGCCATGTGCGAAGAAAAGGATTATTCAATGGGTATATTTGTGGTGTAGAGATTCTAAAAAAGTTGGTAGGATCTATCCAAAGAGTTTGGTTTGTTACTTTCTGATTGATTTGCAATTTAAGAGCTTTGGGAGAAAATTTCACAATATGATATTTACAAGCTTAATTTACATAATCTAGGTTCCATTTGGAGAGATTGGATGTGGAGATATGGTAAACCCATTTTAGTTGCAAGCCTCATCGTTTACATTAGTACCTTAGCTCCCCTTTTTCATCTAAGAAGAAACTCAATCTCTGATGGGACCCATAAGATACAAAGGATACATGGGTTAATTGAATTCACATAATTTGTTCCTTTAGAATATCATTCAAGGTGATATTTTTTGCCTAGGTTATGATTTTCCAAGTATTTCCCACTAAGGAGAGACTCTTTCAATGGAGATTAACATATGCATCATGTGCATATTGTGAATTAGTTTCCTTCTTTTGGAATTATAAATTTCCCCATGACTATTGGAGTTTTGTTTGGAATACTTAATCGTGTATCTTCCTTAGCAAGATTAATTGAAACATTGTCCTTCTATGGAATGACTAATCTCTTGTTTTGTTTTGCTTCAAACAATTTTTACATTGTATTAGGCTTGTTTCTCTCAAGCACACACATGCACACTCCCACCCCCACCCTCATGGTGGGTGATGGTTGCACCCTCGCATTTGCACACACATGAACACCTACACCCTACCACCCATACTCTAATGGATCACCCTCCCTAGAGGTGTGGGTGGTGGGGGTACGAAATGTGCATGTGTGTGCAAGAAAGCTTGTACCTGCACCGCCCATTATCTTGGGGGATAAGGTTGTGTAAATATTATGGAAGTGTTCATGTGATGTTATTTTAAATAAGTCTCTAATGTTTCTTGTTGCTTTCAAACAGATGAGATTAACTGATGTGTTGAGGGGGATCGATTCCCTGTACTCAACAGTCGGGATTAAACCCAAGGAGGAGGCCCAATTAGACTCTTCCTTATTTGGTATGAAATAATCCTCCAGATTATGGTCGGGAAACCTTTCAATGAGATTTATGAATCAGTAAAAATGTATTTTTATAATGTGTGTAATTGATACAGGAAATAGATCCTAATATAAGAAGTTTTAAAGAAATATGTTACCAAAGGATAACCCTTAGGAACAACCAATATAGGAAATAATTCTATAAAGAAACATTACTGCATGATTACCTTTAGTAAAACCTGAAATGTGTAAAAAGGGGAAATCTGCTCTCAAAAGATAACTCTTGCAAGCAATGATTGGGAATAACCATGTACCTATATTTGTTGTTCTAAAAAGTAATTCTAATGAAAGATATAGCTAACAAGATACTACCAAGAAACATACAACAGTTTGACATTCATTCCATTAATGATTACAAAAGTATTTCTATAATTATCATTGTACTAAATAACAAAACCAGAATTATAAAGGATGAGAAACTAATTAATAAAGAAATATTGAAATTCACATCTAGAAACTCATGCAATCATACAAGATAACTTAGCATAATTGAAATCCTTACTAGACATGTCTGACGTGGTAGTTGTTAGCAGAATATTCCACAATACGAGTAAATGCACACAGTGATTCAACAAAATTCCTTGGCTCCTATAGAGATTATGACTTAAACCTTCTAAATTCTCCAATTACATTCCAAAAGAGTTTTCCAACTCCAACAAAAAAAATACCCCTTCCTTAGAGGTCAGCCCCTCTATTTGTTTCCATTACAATTTTCCAAAAATACTATATTTAGCAAAAAATAAAAATTGAGAAATTCCTAAATTAAAAGTGAGTCAATATTACTCATGTTATTTGGGAGTCTCGGGACTTGTATTCTCGTCAATATGTGCAACCCATTATAAGTATAGATCAACAAATCTCTGGTTGTAGTGAAACCTATGTTGATCCATTGAGATACTCAAGTTTTATTCGCTTTCTTTATACCACAGAGTGTAACCCTCTATCCTGGGCATCAACTACCCCAGTCTATCGATAACTTTGATCACTCCTACTGCAAATTTTTGGATATGACCGTGCTTGACTACGGTTGTATTTTTAGCCTCTGCCTGATACTCATCGGTAGTTCGCTTGAAACCTACGAATACCTCTTCAATTGGATGCAAATATTTAGGCAATCCAAACATTGGTAGTTGGAGGTCGATCATTGTTCGATTGATATTTTCCCACGTTATTTTGTAGGTGGACCATTCCTCTACCATATAATTCCTTAGCTCTTCAACGATATCTACCCATTACTGTGTTGTGAAATGCATCATGGATATACTATCATCCATTATAATATCGATACCATGGTCTTCTTCTCCTTGGTTTTTTTGGGTTTCTATGATGAACTCCACCAGGTTCAAAGTCCTGGAACCCTTTTCACTCCACCTTAGCACTTATTTATGGGCTATTGACAATAGTAGGGTTTCCTCCTGAAATTCAACCACCCTTTTGATAAAGGTGTCTCGAATTTGTTGGTGTTTATCATGTTCTTCAAGGAGGTCCTTGATAAGATTAGAAGTGCCTCCAAATTCTTGATTATACTAAACTTGATGTTGGAGTGATGCCAATTATTTCCTTGCATATTCTAGATATTTTTCTTCCTCCATGGCACTGTCTAACGAGGCATGCAAAATGGCATTTCCTGCTAATACCAACTCACTCATCTGATCTATTTTCACATCAATTATGACTTCTTCAGAGGTACAAAGTATGTCACTGTCAACAATGAGTTTTATTTTCCTCTGTGTTCTTTTGATGACTAAATCCCTCTTTCGATCATATGCAAGAGACTCCAAATCAAGAAATTTATCAACTAGTTGGGGTATGGGTTGATATCCCCAAGATAATATATTATTCAAACTTCCAAGAGTATGGAATTTTTCCATCATAGTCTCCTGATTTTTCCCACTTGGTTGAGTTTCTTGAGTTTTCCCAACCAATTAAGTTTGTTGCAAAATTTGTTCTTGTGTATAAGTTTTATCCTCTTCTTTTTTATTTTTCTTCATTGGTGCATCTTTAGAGTCCTGAGTATTTCGATCTTCCCCAACTGATTGGGTTTGTTGGGGATCATGAGGCTTTGGAGTTGCTTTAGAGTCCTTTATATTGGTGAATACCTCAATTGGAATGTTACTATGATCCTCACCCTAACCATCAACCAATCATGTGGTATTTCCTCCTTGGTCATGAGTATCCTCCATGGTATCCCCTTCATTTTTTTCATAGCCTTCTCTTTAGACAAGTCTTGAGAAGACCTTTCAGTGGCAAGAAAAATTTCATCAGTTACATGAATTCATGTCTTTACAGCTTCTTCTTCATCCTTTATTAGATCAATTACATTAGTAGTTTTGGGAGTTCTCTAAGTCTTTTCTTGTTCCATCTTTCTTTTTTCCTTCTTTTTCCTTTCTACTTTTTCAATTTCTTCCTTATTTTCCTACTCAATATGAGCATTATTTTATTGCTCTTCTTCTGTCTCTCTTCTTTTCTATTCCTGCTCATCCTTCTTGGACTTTTCTTCATTTTCTTTCATCCTCCGCTCTAACAAATATTGCTTCCTCTTCTTTTCTTTTTCCTCTCTTCTTTGTTTGGTGAGTGATTCTTGAACAATATCTTCTTCCTGCTTCCTCTTGAGTTCTTCCTCAATCTTCCTTTGAAGTACTTGTTCTTTCATAATCTTATCTTGTTCTTCCTACATGGATTTGTGCTCATGTTCTTCCTTTAACCTCGTTTCCTCTACTTTTATTGTTGCCTCTACTTCTTTGTTTGAAGCAGCTCCTTGACTTATGATCCTTATTTTCTCCTGCAATGACAAGGATCCGAAAATAGTTACATTTGCGTTGGGATTTCTTTTCTCCACCTCTTGCTAATCTTCTGCATTTTCCATGAAGATATATCCCTACCACTTATCATGTGCACGGGGAAAACTAATTGATACTTGTTTAAGATGCTTGAGTACTAATCCTTTGATATCATGCCTCCTGAAACTGCCAATCCTAAATCTATATTCTAGTTGTATTTGTCCCTGTTACTTGGCATGTTTAGTATCTCTGATTGAATAGTACCTAATTTGAAAGTTGTAAGGTATGAATATTCTCTTCTTATCCTTCACCAAAGTAGTGTTGAAATCTTTCATAATGGATTGATAACATATTTCACACATCACCAACTTATTCAGGACATAGGCTAGCAAGAGGTGGGGTGGTAAATTTACTCGGTAGATTCAAAGAAATGTGTGTTTCTTCTCAAGATACCAATTCCCAACATATCCAATAATTGTCTTGGATTGTTTAGACCATCTGGGTCATTATTTCTTGAATATAAGGGTGTAAAAGTCTACTATAAATAAATCACAAATTAAAGAGTATGACCTCTTATACTTATTATCCCATAAAATGTTGAAATAAAGATACACATAAGGTTTTGAGATTTGTGAGTTGAAGGACAATCCAGGGAAATCATTCCTTGCACATAATACATCAAACAAAAATGAATCCATGTGAAATGATGATACCACACCTAGGTTAGGATTCTGGTCCTGTTCGATTTTGGTGTTGAGTTTCTTGGAGATTATGGCTCCTTGGTTTAACCTTTTTCCTTGTATAGCTATGGTGTAAGCCAATGGAATCCATGCATTTGTAAACTGGGAGTAATCATTTTCCCCATACAACTTGCATAATAATATCATAAGGTAAATTTGTGGCTCCAATAGACTAGTGGTAGGGTATCATCCTCTTCACATGTTGAAGAAATTCTTATCCTCCTTCTGCCAGCTTTCCAAAATTTTGTTGATATGATATTTTTTATAAAAGGAAACCACAAAATATTTATTGAGAAAATCCTTGGGCTCCTGGAATTTGTATTATCTACTAACACCCTGTGGGAGAAAGGCTTTGATGTACTCTCCCTTCTCATTATTAATAAGACAATTTCTACAGTTCGTTTGGTTTATTATCCACTCTATTGCTTCAATACATGGAAACATTGATGCCCTTGTTGTAGTTAAGTGCAACCTGGAGCACCTAATGATTTGAAAGACCCTATCATCCACCACTATGAGATCATGGTCATTGTGTGGCATTGATTATTGGTAATTTTGATCCTTAAATTTGATAAAAGGATCGTTCCACCCAAGGATATGTACTGGCTTTTTGGTGTTACCAGTACTAGGTTATGTATCTCCATACAAAGGTACCTGTGTAGACAGTTTCTTCAGTGGTAATTTGATGATTGATTCTACTCCCTTCATAGTATGTGGTTCCCCTCTCTAAGGTGGCATTGAGCTAAAGCCTCCATCTCATTATTTCCCCCTTGTTCTTGGTTTCTTTGGGGATTTCCTGACCACTTCCTCGAAGGAATTTTAACTGCAACCTTCAAATTTTAGCGTTATAGAAAGATTTGCCTCACCCTATGCAAATTTTCTCAGAAGGCCTTTTCCATTTCCCTATGCAGACTTGAAGTCCCTTTTTGCAGTTCCCAGAGATAAAAATGATTTTTTCCACATATAGACGCCCTAACTATTATACAACATGCGTATACGCAGGTTGCACCATTACAACCCACATACATCGGGTTTTATGCTCAAAATTAAAAAATGGTGTCGGCTTTCCATGTCACGTCACAGGATCCATGATCCTTGACCTTCCATATACTGGAAACGTTTCAACTCGGCCCTTCAGTTCCATTTGAAGGCTATAAATGGGTCATATCCAAGATGTGGAGGAGAGGAGAAGAATTCGACTTTGAGAGCAAAGTTACTCTGGAGAAATTACTCACTTCATATTGAGTCTGCATCCCTTTATCCTTTTAAGTATGAACACACTGTTCAGCCCCAAGCTCTTCCCTACTTGATGGAAAACCTCATTGTCTGTCTTAAATGAGCTTGACTTTGGTGGAGGATTGAAGTGGTGGAGGCCCAGCTAGAAGGGACTTAGTTTCTCGATTTCGAATGTGCCGACATGGAAGTTTGTCATTCATATATTTATGTTGATTACATTTTAATATAAATACTCTTTTCTCATCCAATTAATGTCTTGCAAATATTTGAATTGTTATTCCATGGGCATATTTGTTATGAATATTGATGGATTATGCTATTAAATGTGCTAACTTTATATGTTATCACCATATGCTTGTGTATCTTGGTTGCAGAGGACAAGTTGCAGGTATATTGCTTTGAGTCGAGTGCTCAACGATGGACTTCATCAAACATCTGGATGAGGTTGGTTCTTTATATTTTCTTGTTAGCATATTTGTTTATATAGAATACTTGAGATTAGAGTTGATTTATGTAGTCATTTCCATCTATTATGGTTTACCCCATGCCATAGAGTGATTTTCCTCCTAACAGAATTGGCGACCATAATGGGGAGGAAGAATATTATTTTCAGGGTTTGGAGTTATTTTCTCCTTTGATTGCTCTCATTTATATCAATTTTCTTGTCGTGTGATTGCTTGAAAACCTTTGTTCATTTCGAGTCTAAGTTTCTTAGCTGTATCCTTAACCTGGCAGTGTTTCAATACATATACGCGGGTTTTTTCCTGATAGTCGCATACATACGTGTGTTTTCATTCTGTAGGAAGCATGTATACGTGGTTTTCTTCTGAACAGTTGTGTACATCATTCTTGTATGCTTGGTTGTTGAGTTTGATGTGTGTTGGGTAATTTTTTATGGTTGTTGAGTCTTCTTAGGTCTCTGTTATGACTGTTAAGTGCCTGCAGAGTGATAAGAAACTTTTCTTTGGTTGAATTTTTGGGTGGTTCCTTTCTCATCATCCTTTTCATTGATTATCCTTGCATCTTTGGATGGGTGTTTTCTTCTTGATATCCTTGGTTTGTCTCTGTTTACATACAGTAGATTCTTTATATCAAGTTGTTGCTCAGTCCTTGCATTTTCATTCTTTTATATTGAAAATAAAAAAAATAATAAACATTTTGCATTATTGGCATTTGATCTTTTGGGTTCTTATCATTAATATTAGTACATGTATGGAAAGATAGCATCTTATTTTGAATTGCAAAATTAAATTGAAAATTGCATTTTGAAAAGCTTATCATTTATTGGGAATTGAAGATAGGACTTTGCATTTTATTCATATTCATTTATTTTATTTGTTGAGTCATAACATCATCAGTTTCACGATTGCACCTTTTTAAGTAAGCAAGGCTACTAAAAGCAACGCTAATAAATTTAAAATTGATTAGAAATGATTTTATTTTTAGGGTGCACAAACTAGCTTAGGATTTAGAGCCTTGGAATAGGATTTTGTGAGTAAACTTCTCCAAGGCTATTAAAATAAACATATGTGTCTGACTAAGGGAGTGGTGAAATCCATTGTATAATTGGTGACGTCAGGAGGCTCTACTTACACCGGAGTTCAGCACGAGGTCGCATGAATTTGGTTGAGGGGATATCCCCCAATACCTTCTTAGCATCAAATATATTTCTGGGGATCTATTTTTATATGGGGATCTTGCTAGTACCTTTACCTCTGTGAGAGGCGGTGCTTTCGATATTTCAGGCTTTGTTACCCTGCCCATACGGTAGACCTGACTTACGAATGTTCACTTGCGCATTGGTTATATCATGTTTGCTTAGTTGCTTGACATAGATACCACATAGGTTACTTGCAAGGGTTATTATACAAGTACCCTAGATCAAATAAGGGTCGGACAACACATATCCTATATGGAGGATTACCTCTCTGGGGGGATATGACTGACTGGTTGTTAATCCCACGAGGGCCCTTATAATTGATTATGATACCTCCGATCTTTTGTAGGTAGTCTCAGGACGCTCTTGGGCGAGGCATACCTACTTTAGGGAGAGAGGCCCCTTTCATCCACTTTATCCTATTTGTGTGCATATTGGCCCTGCATTTAATTTGGTGTTCTATGTGGTTACTATTTGGCCTTAGGATTTTTTATTGCATCGTGAGTCTTCATTATTATGGATAGTGGAGTTCCCTTGACTCCCTTAATTAACTCTACCCACCCCATGGTCTTTACTCATTTTATGGGGACGAATTTGTCTGTGTTTCCTAGTAGTATGAAAAACCATGATACCCAGTCAGTACCTTGGGCCTCTAATAATCCTTCTCTTGGTATTCCATAAATCTATTCACACTTGCCATCCTATGTCTCGTCGCCTTATGTGAATCCTAGATTTGGGTCTGGGGGCATGATGCCTCCTTTTTCTCTTTTTTCATTTGATGGGAGTCATATTTCTCAACCAACTCTCACGGTGGGAGGTTCGAATATTCCACCCCATGGATCCAATCCTAGATTCACTTTTCGAGGAGAAAGTGCTCAAATGGGTGGTTATTCTACTTATTACACCCCGTCCATATATCCTTTTTCTTCTATACCAGTTCCTACGAACACTTTTCCCATGGTGAACCTCCATATATCCTCTCGTATTTCATACAGAGGGAGTCAGTTTGATATTGCAGGCTACCCCCTTCACAAAATCTCTTCATTTGGGGGAAACCTATATCCTCACCTGAGTAACCCTTGTCATGATGTTTTATCTTCGAAAAAAACTTCTTCGATGATGATGCCTTTACATTCCTCTATGAATCAATTTGGAGGAGGATACTACCCTACCAGACAGGGACATGGTGTAGACCAAAACCCTTCCTAACCTGCGATTACTCAAAACCAGTCTTCCCTGGGACCTTGGTCTCAAATGCCAACTGTCGCCACCAGTCCAGTCACGGCAAGTCATATTGGAGATTGGTCGAAAACCTCTACAAGACATGTTGAAGACCAACAACCATCCACTGCAAGTCGTGCTAGGGGCACAACTCTAGTCACCATGACTCACACTGACATCACATCTCCAACCACGGTCAGCCATGTTGGAGAATCATCACCAACCTATGTACATCATGTTGGGGATGAACTACTATCCTCTGCAAGTCACGTTGAGAGCATGTCACCAACCATTGTGAGTGATTTTGGGTGAATTCTTACGATTAATCAACCTCAACGTATAGGACGTAAGCCTAAGTTCCTTTGTATGATTTTCAAAGGAGGTCATTTAACTCGCTTGTGCCCTACTACTGTTGTAGTAGAAGAAGCACATTCCTCGTCTGATAACCCTTCGGGTTCAAGTCGTCTTTGATTTCCCATCCTTCTAATTATTATTTGGTTGATACAACGGTCATGGCGATGCAATACTCGACTGACACCACTCTTCTTTTGGGGGGTGATGTGTCTCTCAACTATGTGGTCTCGCATCTTGTTCAACCAACAGTCGTTTTGATGCAACATTTGGTTGACATCAATCATGTTTTGAGGAATGGTGAGTCTTTTGACCGTGTCATTAACATTTCTAATCATGTACCTTCTAAACAAGAGAGCATTCCACTCTCTCTGAGTATGCTCCTTCCAAGTCCTAGAGAGGTTTCCTTTGACTGGGATGGTCTTGTAGGGTATCGACTTCCTTCTTCTACACCCTTTTAGATAAGGGGTGTTCTTCAATATATCATAGAGAAGGTAACCTCTGCAAGTATTTTATCCTCCTCTACTTGAAAATCTCTGGGTTTTCCCAAGCTTGTGTCACTTATTCGTAAGTTGTTGACCTTTCACAGAAGTCCTGCACGAGAGCCTTGGCCTCCCCCATGATATGTTTCTTAGAACAACATCAACGATTCTGGTTTAATCTCTTTTTCGACTCTCTCAAAAAGCAAAAATATTGTCGAGTGAACTTGTTTCTTTCACACTCATAAATTGGATTTGAAAGGATGTCTATTTGGTGTAATTTTACCCCTTTTTCAAACCAAGTAGACTAAGTTTACGAAAAAGGACATGTTTTGGTGTTAAGTTGTAATTGCATCTCATTCTCTTTCTTGCAGTATTGAGCCTATTATCGGTTCTCACTTTTGCATTTTAACCCTATCACCTCAACAATATGCATCATTAACCAAGCAAAGCCTTGTTTATATCCTTTGCATCTTAACACCCTATACCCCAAGAGGAAACATTCCTTCAAGTGTCCATATCTTGCATGCACTCCTTGCATTGAGCATAGGTATGTTCCACTACTAGAACTAGTTGCTTACTAGTGACACTCGTTTCCTCCTCTGTATCATAGCATTCATTTGACTATGAAAAAACAAAAAATGACAGGCGGGAAAAGAATATTATCTTATATTGGCAACAGTCATGTTTCCTTTGAAAAGAGCACAAAATTTTGAGTCCACTTGTCATCAAAATTTTGGGTTTAGCATGACCTTAGGAAGTTGAGCTCGTTACTTAGATTTTAATCCCTCGACTAATTACTCTTTCATTCCCTATGGAGAGTTTGATTGGTTCCTCCTACATCACAAATTTTCATCGTTGAATCTATGCTGCTAGTGTCTTCCATATGTCTCATGCTTGTGTTCAAAGGATGTCTATCGGCCCGTGTCAGCCATTCGTCAGAAATATTGACTTTGCATGTCGGTCATACCCTCGGTGCATCTCAGAATTACATTAATTTGTAGTCCTATCATGCACCCTGGTCCTACTTTCATCTTTGGTAGGTAACCTTGAACCCAACAATCGACATTTCATCATTGGTCGCTAACTAGGGGGTTTCCCTTGTGTTTGATGAAAAGAAATCTATTCACACACTAGGATTTGTGTAGTGTCTTGGAATCCATTATCCTTATTGGTGGTTTCCTTGCCTTTTTCAGAAATTTTCCTTATTGGTTGCTATTCAAAGGGTCTTTTCCGTGTACCGCTTGCATCTGGTGCACGCGAAAGATGCACAGGTTCGTTGGTTCATGAACATGTTTTTCATCCGAATTCATCCAATTCATCAAGCTCATGCTTTGTACCTCATGCTGAATGATGAGAGATACCTTAATTCTCTCCTTTCAGCAGGTCTCCTTCCATCAACTTCATCCCATCTATTCTGGAAATGAGACCAAGAGTCCTATGAGTACTTAGAAGCTTGCAGTCATTAGTGGTAGGTTCTCTCGCCATCGACAGTTGGGAATAGATCAATGTCTCCTGATTGATGGATTCTTCAAGTGTTCGACCTCAATACCTATATTCACACTTGTAAGAATGTACTTGGTTCCTTGCCACGTACTTTCATTATCGGTAGGTTGTCTCGTGTTCGTTAATGATATACCTTAATGACCGGTAATAAAACGAAGTCATATTGTGTTCGACCTCAACTCCTTTATTCACATGATGTAAACTTGCACCTTTGGCGAATCGTGTAGAAGACTTGAAGACATCATTCCATAGTCGCAACTTTCTTGAGTTTTTGCTATCTTTCATTTGGACCAGTACCTATGTGACTTTAGTGATCATGGGAGAACATAATGTACTCTATTGTATACAAATATCTTTAGATTGATTTTGAGATTGGTTTTACTAGGCCTTGTTCGTGACTATGATAGCCTATGGCATGTAGCCACCTTTGTATTTCCTATTCATGGCCATGAACAATTGTTTGGTATATTTTCACATGGATCTGCAGTGTAATTCAAATTGGCATCCATGTGCGCAAAGTCAATATAGATTGTAATATTCTCATGAGCAACTAGTTCGTCTGGATGGGTCTCCATTACTCCAGTTCTGGGTATTATAATGTATTTCGGCCATCGCAGATAGTCCTCTGACCTCACACATTAGGGGGAATCTGTTATAACAAGATTTACCTTTCCCTATGAAAATTTGCTCAGAAGGCCTTTTCCATTTCCCTATATAGACTTGAAGTCCCTTTTTGAAGTTCCCAGAGATAAAAATGATATTTTTCCACATATACATGCCCTAACTATTATATAGCATGCGTATATGCAGGTTGCACGATTACAGACCGTGTACATCAGGTTTTGTGCCCAAAATTAAAAAATGGTGCCAAGTTTCCATGTCACGTCATGAGATCCATGATCCTTGACCTTCCAGATACTGTAAATGTTTCGACTCATCCCTTCAATTCCATTTGAAGGATATAAATGGACCATATCCAAGATGTGGAGGAGAGGAGAAGAATTTGAATTTGAGAGCAAAGTTACTCTGGAGAAATTACTCACTTCATATTGAGTTTGCATCCCTTTATCCTTTTAAGTCTGAACACATTATTCAGCCCCCAAGCTCTTCCCTACTTGATGGAGAACCTCATTGTCTCTCTTATATGAGATTGCCTTTGGTGGAGGATTGAAGTGGTGGAGGCCCAGCTGGAAGGGACTTAGTTTCTAGGTTCTGAACATGTCAACACAGAAGTTTTTCATTCATATACTTTTCTTGATTACATTTTAATAGAAATATTATTCTCATCCAATTAATGTCTTGCAAATATTTGAATCGTTATTCCATAGGAATATTTTTTATGAATATTGATGGATTATGCTATTAAATGTGCTAACTTTATATATTATCACCATATGCTTGCGTATCTTGGTTGTTGAGGACAAGTTGCAGGTATATTGCTTTGATTCGAGTGCTCAACGATGGACTTCATTGAACATAATCTGGTACTAATTTAGGAACATAATATGGCATTAATTATCCATGAATTGATTAGGCCAAGGAGAAGGACCATGACCATTACCAACGTGACCAATGCCACTTACCAAAAATGCATATGAAACAAAAATTTACTTGTTGTGGAGGATAACTAGTCACACAAGACTTCTAAGTCACAAAGGAGAATAATGCTTATCGTTGAGAAAATGGAATGGGTTCGCCACTTGAATGGGTTTCTATGATATGAGAGACATATTTGAGGGTAAAAAAGAAATCAAATGTTTATCATGATGATATGATTTTGTAAATCGTGTCGTGTTAAGTGATATCTTGTACATCCCATCAGCCATTAGTGGTTCATCGTATGTGAAGGGTTACTTGTTTCAACATTTTTGAAATTTTTTCTTTGGCGCGCTTTTTTCTATTCATTGGCATCGACCGAAAGGTATGGATCATCGTGATTTTTTGGAATTTTCATGTGATCCCCAAAAGAATATTTTGAGAATATTCTACCCAATGGCTTGGCGCGCTTTGTCTAGTTTGTTAGTGTTTGTCCAAAACCTTAACTTGAGATTTCATTAGCATCAGGCGAGATCCCTAAGTTTTGTGACCCATAAGTATACAAAGTATCCCTGATCCCTGATTATCGATGTCAAAAGAGAGGCTTAAATTATTGATAATTCATTTGGTGCTTCTTTTCTTTTGTAAAATTCCCAGAGAATTGTTCATACAGATAGTGGTGTGCCAAGTGACATGGTAGGTACACAGTAACAACGGTTTAGTATGGATGATGACGTGAACCTATACAGTTGGTGAAATTGACTTGTATGGTATCCATGATGGAAAAAATTCATGTGGAAGGATTGACGATTAAGATTCATTCTTGTTTAATGATCCGACTGTTGATTTTTCAAGAGAGATGATATTGTGTGATTTTTCAAGAGAGATGATATATATATATATATATATATTCACATAAAAACAAGATATATCCTTATTTAAACCCTCAAGGGGGAGAAAACCCTGTAAACTTTCCTCAATATAGATTCCTCCAACATGTACAATGTCATACGATGCTCTTTCATGAAATCAAGACCAAAGAGACCCAGACACAAACCAAGAATAACCTCCTAGATAAGTGTGTACTAATATCTTGTACTTATATTAAATGAGTGATCAAAATGACTCAATATAACCTCTATTTATACTCTAAAATACCTAAAAGACATGACTTATCAATAAACCCTTTCACAATTACACTTAGGAATAACTTCCAAAATTACATAAAATCTCAACACTCCCTCTTAATGAAGAAGGTATTTTATCCGACACAGACTCTAACATTGTCACCATCCACAGGAGCTCATGACCATTGAATTTCAAACAAATGAATATATACATCAAACAAAATCCATAGTGACTTCACAACATGCATCCAGGGCTAGTGGGTAGTTATCTAATAGCTACAACATGTCATCATGAGACTATCCAGTTTCTCGCAGAAAACTCAGATATCTTATGCATGACATCCAGTCCCCTACGATAACATTTGTACCTCGTCTCTTCAGCATGCATCCAGGGTTGATGGGTATCTCTCCAATAGCTACAACATGTCATCATGAAATCCACTACCCTGTGATAACATATCAATCCATCACTCCCTCTGAAGAGGGACTACGTCGAGCTTGTCCCTGAAGTACTCGAACTTTGTCCTTGACAAGGGATTTGTCAACACATACGCAACCTACTCATCAGTAGCCACATATTGGATCCTCACTTCTCCCTTGTACACCATATCCCTGATATAGTGATACATGATTTTGATATGCTTCGACTTGTCATGAAACATCAGGTTCTCTGACAACTTTATACAACTCTAGTTTTTTCACAAGACACAGTTCGCCTCCATTGCAATATCAAATAATTCTTTCAACAATTTCTAAATCCATACCGCTTTGTGACTTGCTGCCACATACTCTGCCTCAGTCGTACTGAGTGCTACACATGATTTCTTCTTACTGATCCATGAAATCATACTGGATCCCAAAGTGAAGCAACATCCTAATGTACTTTTCCAGTTTGCAACATTGTCGTCCCAATCTGAATCTGAATATCCAAGTAGACTGGTCTCATTGTCTGCAACATACTTGATCCCATAATCCACTTGTACCTTTAAGGTAACTCATCACATGTTTTGTTGCAATCAGGTGAACACGTCCAGGGTCAACCATGTACTGACTCAGAGTGTTCATAGAAAAACATATATCTGGTCATGTATTCGTCAAATACATCAACGAACCCACCATATGCTTGTATAACGTAACTTCCACAGTCTTTAAAGTCGTATTCTGCAACAACTTCATATTTGATACCATAGGTGTATCCATTGCCTTGCAATCCAATATCTCGAACCTCTTCAGGATTTCGATGATCCGATTTATTTTCGACACGAAATGAGAGCGGAGATATAACATAGAAATATTCAGAGATATTGCAAGAGTGACAACAATATAACAGAGATATAGCGGAAATATAAAAAGAGTCACAGATATACAGTAATACACGATTTCTATTAATGAAATAAATGTACAGAGACTGTAAAAATACAGAGTGAAAGACTCGCTAGTATGGTGGCAGCTTATCTCTGAGAAGAGATGTGACGGCTACTCGAATTCGCAAGAAGATGATTACAATGAGGCTCGGAAGCCCTTTTTTACAAATGACAGGAATGCCAAAAGTCCTAGACATCCAAAAACCTAACCCTAGGAGATGAAGCGCCAAAAGTCATGTGGGCCTCGTTTGGGTAAGTTGGTGCATCAACTTCCCGGGGTCGTAACTTTTGCATACGATCTTCGTTTTAGGCGT
>ML802654.1:207364-237641 GCA_009831015.1 Picea engelmannii | reverse complement strand
CGACAATCCCAACTGTTTGACAACCTCTGCTGAGATGAGGTTCTTCTGGCTTCCGCTATCAACAATAAAATGCAGCGGGGTCCCCTTCACCCACATCTGTGAATGAAAAAGGTGCTCCCCCTCTTCTGGATCTATTGGTTCTTTTGGTTGAATTGTTGCAGTCGCGACAATAGCAGTGGGGTCTGCGTCGATGATCTGTCTTTTCCCATTATTTTCAGAATCAGATTATGAATCAGGGTTCGGCTCCTTGTCTTTGATCTCGGCCACCAATGACTGTTTTGAGCGACATTCATCGGTGTTGTGCCAGAGGCTTTTGTGGAAATCGCACCATTTTCCGGTGTCCTTCTTTGTGTTCCCGTGACCCTTCTTTTCTTGTGGCTTGGACTGGTTTTCGAGGGACTGTTTGTTAGGGTTGTCTTTGTCATACTTTGGTTGTTGTGGATTTGCAGACCCGAACTCTCGTTTGTTTTGGTACTTAAATTTCTGCTCGATTTTAACAGCATATCGATAGGCAGCACCGAGTGATGAGATGTCCAGAAAATCCATTTCAGTTTGGATGTATCTGTGTAGAGCCCCATGGTATTTCAGAACCAAATTTCGTTTAGAGTCTTTGATACCCAGCTTGGTGCGCAAGGTATGGAATCTATTGGTGAACTCTGGAACTGATTGGCCCTTCTCTTGCCGCAGTGTGGTCCATCTCATGTATTGGTCCTCATAGTTGCCAACAGGGTAGTACTGTTCCTTTACCGCATCCACAAAAAAATCCCAAGTGGGCTCGACCCCATATATTCCAAACTCCTCTATGGAACTCTTCTCCCACTAAGTTTCCCAGCAATGTTTGACATGGGGGAGAGCCTTAAGGAGTGTGAAGGTGATCTTTTCCTTGTCTGAAAAATTATGAACAGAGAAATAACCTTCTAGCAGATTTAACCATTTATCTAGGGCATCTGCATCTATTTTACCTTCAAATACGGGAATATCAAAATTAACCTGTACCTTGAAAGGTTAGGTGCCTCCAAAGTGGTCGCTTGATGAAGATGTGCCTGATGCTATCGACAGGCATTGAAGGATGTGGGAAAAATTTTCCATCATTTCGTCCCTTTGTCGCGTGAGAGCTTGCTCAAGCAACAGACTGATAGGATCGTCTGCTCCATCGTTTTTCTTTTCTTCCGCCATTGAGGGTTTCTTAGGTGTGTGAGAGCGATTTTCCTCGAGAGAGACAAGCTCGAGACCCAACTTGCTATACTCGGACCTCGTCGGGGACATGCACTGAAAAAAACGATCAAGAGCAGCCTGCTCTGATACCACTGATCCAGATTATTTTTGGCACGAAATGAGAGCGGAGATATAATAAAGAAATGCATAGAGATATTGCGTATATCCAGTAATATAACATAAATATATTAGAGATGCAACCGTAAACATAGAGATACAGTAATACACGATTTCTATTAATGAAAGAAATGTACAGAGACTGTAAAAATACAGAGTGAAAGACTCGCTAGAATGGCAGAAGCTTATCTCTGAGAAGAGATGTGACAGCTACTCTCATTCGCAAGAAGATGATTACAATGAGGCTCTGAAGGCCCTTTTACAATAAACGGGAATTCCAAAATTCCTAGACATCCAAAAACCTAACCCTAGGAGATGAAGTGCCAAAAGTCATGTGGGCCCCGTTTGGGTAAGTGAGTACATCAACTTCCAGGGGTCGTAACTTTTGCATACGATCTCCGTTTTAGGCGTGTGATAGCTTGTTGGAAAGGTATTGTCGAGGAGATTCATTTTGGGGTGTCAATTATGCCTTCGGCTATCATTGAGAACCTCTATCTTGAAAAACCTTCATTTGGACCCTCAAAATGGCCCCGGAAGTTAAAACCTGCTAAAAATAGTAAATTGCCAAAATGGCCAAAAAAATTGTTTTGAGCCATTTGGAAAAGGTGGATGGCCATCGATATCCACCTGGATCATACCCAAGTGAGGAACAGAAGCATAATGCCTTCCTCCCTCCTTAACTCACCACTCTTGTCTGCAATGCCTATTTACGATAGAGTTTTATTACTCCCCATCACTTCTCTTGTTGTTACTATCCCTGCACTTATGTCACCATAGGTGTAATGCTGAGAATATCATTGGATCCCAAATCAAAAAGGAAGGAAGAATAAAACCCTACAAGAATACCCTCAACCTTATCGATCGTGCTATCTTTTGTGTCTATATTAATTACAACATTGGTCGGGAGTCTCCCAACCTTATCTATTGCACCAACAATCATATTTCCCATGAAATCATCATTCCAGTATGTCACCTGAATCTTGTATTATCACCATGAGCTCCACATTGCCTCTACCTATATATATCTAGATAGACATCATTGGGATCAAGAAATTGAAGTCTAATATGTTTTTCCTCTTATAATTTCCTTTCTTTTACTGGAAGTAGCAAGGAATGAAAGCCAGCATAACAGTCATTCTAAATTTCGTTCTCCTGTTGGAAATAGAAATATCAATGGGGATGAGCAAATTAAGTATGTATTTAGTGATCCAGGAGCTTGCTAATATGTGCAAGTATCCTACGAGTATATGTATATCTATGACACCTCTCACGAAACATATTGAGCAGCTGGAGGAAAACTTCATGCCCCGCTTACTCGGACAAGTCTTAGAATTTTCTTGTAAATCCAAGGGTTCTCATATCCATGCGATAAATCTCTTTGAATTAGATGCTCAAAATCACATAACCCATTTAGTTTATCATGTAATCATTATCCTTTACATGCTCACAATCGCCCTCAATTCGAGCTAAGTGAATTCGAACATTTCTCTGTAATCTGATTTCAATTTGGAGCATCCACAAAGATTACTACTTGTCACCATTTTTTTTGGGGGAAGGCATTTGATCCCATGCATGATCAACTGGTGAAGGATATTTCTATGCAAATACTCAAACTATCATACAACAACACACTCCATACAATTCATAAACAATTAGTGCCCAATTATGAGAAGGATTGTAGTGGATATACTCGCACGGGATCCAGCCAATTTGGTGTTTACCACTTTTGGGATCTCTTCATCGTATCAAAACAATATTATTTCTTTACATGATGCGATGGAAATGGAACACTTCTATAGTATCCAAACACACTCCTCCCCAAGGGTCATCCGTCCATGATGGAGGCTTGAAATTTCTGTTTCGAGCTAGGAGAACAAAATCACTTAATGTTATAAGGGAACGTGATGCCAAATTTTAATTACCTGCGCTGAACCTTTCCTCTCATACGATAAATACAACTTCGTCCACATTAATCTTTGTCTTTCCAACCATGTGCTTCATTGTTGAAGGATTCATGGAATCCTTAGTATGCAATACTATCTGGTCAGTTTATTTCTTTACATTGTAGTTTTCATCATGTAGGGACTGCGATAAGGCCAAACTAGAAGATTAGAGGTTGTTCAATGTCTATCTCTCTTATTTTCCCGGGCCCTCCTATGAGGGAGTTAAGCATGGTCCTGCTCTGATACCATGTTGATTTTTCAAGAGAGATGATATTGTGTATATATATATTATTATTTAATATGCAAAAGGATCACACCTAAAAGATAGATATCCACATAACAACAAGATATATCCTCAGGGAAACCCTGAAGGGGGAGAAAACCCTGCAAACTTTCCTCAATATAGATTCCTCCAACATGTACAATGTCATACAATGCTCTTTCATGAAATCAAGACCAAAGAGACCCAGACAAGAACCAATAATATCCTGCTAGATAAGTGTGTACTGCTCTCTTGTACTTGTATTCAATTAGTGATCAAAATGAATCGATATAACCTCTATTTATACTCTAAAAGAACTAAAAGACCTAAAAGACATGAATTATCAATAGAACCTTTCACAATTACACTTAGGAATAACTTCCGAAATTACACAAAATCTCAACACGGACGACCAAGATGTGTCATCAACACTTGGTAAGGTTTAACTCTTTAAATGATTCATCACTATCGGAAAACATGGTTAGCCTTTTCATTTTCATACTCATTTTGATGCCTGATGGCTTATCGATAATCAACATAATCCCTAATCTTATCGCTTTAAGACTTATATGATTTTCACCAATGCCCAATGGATTATCGACGATCAACATAATTCTTAACATTTTATTTTAACACTCTCTCAATTTCACCCAATGCCTGATGATTCATCGGTACTTTCTCATAAGGTTTTCATTAGCGTTGGGATTTTGGTAAATTGTTAGCTCTCTCTTTTGGTTTGAAACCCCAATGGATTCATTGGCGCTTTGTATAAACTTAACATTTTGTTTCCTTTTTTCCATTTTTTCTTTTCTTAAGAAAAATATGAGATTTTATTGGGTTTCTTGAGAAAGTAAATCATGAGGAAAAGAAGAAACAAAATGCATAAACTTAAGAAAAAAATGTGTAGCCTATAGAAAGAAAAAACAAGGAAATGTAGAATAGTTAAAAGAAAAATGGTACCCTAAAATTAAAATTTTTAAAAGGGTGTGTTGTGTACTCAACAAATGGCGATTCAGTGGGAAAAAATAGAATATCTTACCATACCTTAGAAGATAATCACATTAAATTTAAGTGAACGGATTAGGATATAAAATAGAACTAAAAAATTATCCATACATATATTCTTAAGGGAATAGTATGATGCCATGCCATGGAGATTTTTCTAATTTTCCAATCTTCATGACATTAAGGAATGATCCATGTTTTTTAGAAAGAAACCAAATAAGGGACTACCCCTGATAGGAGGACTTTATTTGTAGTATCTAAGTAACTTTATTACCCTTATTGTGTTTCTATGTTTTCCACAAGCGTCCGTAGCCCCATCCAAGTCACCCTGATATCACATACCTTCCTCCACAACCAGTGAATGTCCATAGCCCTGATGGAGATATTTTCATTCCATGCTTGACCCAATAAGTTCCATTTGAGTTCTTTGCTTTCTTCATCACTTATTTTCTTATTTTTTAAGTAAACATGTGATCCATATTATTTTGAGAATGACATGAAGGAAAAAATATAACCGAGATATCACAATGAAATACACAAAAATATAGAAGAGAACACAGAAATACAGTGAAACCCAACTTATATTATTGAATAAGATAGAAAAACATTGTAGAACACAAACTGGAAAAATGGGGTAGCTTATCTCTAAAAAGAAAGAGATGTTGGCTACGCTTCATTCACAAGAAGCTTTACATCACACTCCATTGCATGCTTAAAGGGCCTCCTTAACCTCAATTATATATGAGAGAGTGAGAGGAGAACAATTCCCATGACGCATGTGGGATAAATTGGACTAAGTTTATAAAATTCCATAGGCATGTGAAACACTAGGACTTCTCGGGCAGTCACCCATCCCAATACTACTTTAGCATGAGTGCGCTTAACTGTAGAGTTATAATGGGATCCGGTGCATTAACGTTATGATGTAGGTATATACATAATACCACTAGGAAATCATTAAATGATGTTTGTAATTAAAAAATGAAGATGACATTACATTCCATTCCCCATAAAAAAGAGTGAATATCATGGTTTATCAAAACCACAGGCTCAAAATTGTGATTCAGTGGAAGAGGTGGATGGCCACTGAGATCCATCTGGATCATTCCTCCCCCTTATGAAGCAATGGTTCCCATTGCGTCAAGTTCCCTTGGGAGATGGGGAGACTTTTGCTAAATCTGAAGCTTGTTGTGTTGCTTTCCTTGCTGAAGAAGTTGTCCTGCTTAGCTTGTTGAAGGATGTCATGAACCTGTTGTTGGAGGAGTTGGATCCATTCAACCAATCTAGCTGCATGATCTACTTGAGTGTGGGAGGAATTTTCCAATGAATATGCAGCATGAAGAGTATGAAGGGTTATGTTATAACCTTGCTTGACTGGGCAGTGTGGAGGCACCATTGTAGGTGCAGCAAGAACATCTTGGTACTTGTCTACAATATTGTTGATATGCTTCTGCTAGATAGAAAGGTCTTGGGATGAGGCTGCAGTGGTTGCAATGTCCTTCTGTTCACCTTCTGATCGAATTGTGAAGAGTCTAAACTTTGTAGTATGAGAGATTACTTTGTGGAATTGTTTTGGTGGGACAATAGTTGAAACTACCTCTAGTATCTTGTATAGTTGACCCCCTAGAGTAACAATGACGCTACGGGGTCGAGACTCATAAATGTCATGAAGCCTCCAAATATATGGTTGGCCTAATAGAATATCACAGACTTTCATTGGGGAAACGTCACATAATACCTCATCCTTGAAGGGCTTGATGTCGTTGGACATGCGACATTGTTGGTTAACATGAATATATTGACCCTAGTGAAGCCACCCGATGTTGTATAGCTACAGGTGTGGTGTTGCTGGAAAATCCAACTGCTTGATAACCTCTGCTGGGATGATGTTCTTTTGGCTTCCGCTATCAACAATAAAATGAAGTGTGGTCCCCTTCACCCACATATGTGAATGTAAGAGTCGCTCCCCCTCCTTAGGATCCTCTTTTGGTTGGATTGTTGTAGTTGTGACAGTAGCAATGGGTTCTTCATCAATGATCTGTCTCATTTTATCATTTTCTGAATTACGGTCCAAGTCGGGGTTTGCATCTTTATCTTTGAGCTCGGCCACCAATGACTATATTGAGCGAAATTCATCATTGTTATGCCAAGGGTTGTTGTAGAACTCACACCACTTTTCAGTGTCTTTCTTAGACTTTTTGTTACCCTTATTTTCTTGCATCTGGAGTTGACTCTCTTGAGGCTGGCCTTCCTTGCTCTGTCCTTCATTATGTGAGTTAAAGTTTCCTTTTCCATGCTTCTCCCACTTACTCTGTTGCTTGAATTTCTGCTCAATTTTGATTGCATATCGATAAGCAGCTCCTAATGAGGAGATATCCAGAAAATCCATCTCTATTTGGATGTACCTATGTAGACCACTGCAGTACTTCAAAACCAGGTGTCGCTCGGAGTCTTTGATACCCAACTTTGAGTGCAAGGTATGAAAGATGTTGGTGTACTATGACACTGTTTGATCTCTTTTCTGACGCAGAGTTGTCCATCTCATGTATTGGTCATCATAGTTTTTTATAGGGTAGAACTCCTCCTTTAGGGCATCTACAAAGGCTTCCCAAGTGGGTTCTCTCCAAAATAGTGTAGATTCATCTGTGGTGTACCTCTCTTAATAACCATCCCACCAAGATCTAACATGAGGAAGATATTTAAGGAGCAGGAAGGTGATATTTTCACTGTTGGAAAAATTTTGGACAGAGTAATAACCTTCTAGCAGATTCAACCATTTTTCTAGAGCATCTGCATCTATCTGGCCTTCAAATAAGGGGATATCAAAATTGACTTGTACCTTGAAGGGCGTCGCACTTGCAAAATTGTTTCTTGTTGAAGATTCCTTGGTTGTCGCCATCGATAGTATTCGAAGGATCTGAGCAAATTTGTCCATCATCGTGTTCCTTTGTCGCACGAGGGCTTCCTCGAGCAAAGTTTTGAAAGGATCTCTTACTTCGTCATCTCTCTTTTCTTCTGCCATGGGAGGTCGCTTGGGCTAGTGAGAGTGGTTTTCCTCAAGAGAAACTAGCTCGAGACCCAAATCTTTATACCTTGACCTTGTCGAGGACCTACTCTGAGAAATGACAAGGAACAAACTGCTCTGATACCACTGATCCGGATTATTTTGAGAACGACATGAAGGCAAAAATGTAACCGAGATATAACAATGAATACAAAAAAATATAGAAGAGAACACATAAATATAGTGAAACCAAACTTATATTACTGAATAAGATAGAAAAACATTGTAGAAAACAAACTGGAAAAATGGGGTAGCTTATCTCTAAAAAGAAAGAGATGTTGGCTACGCTTCATTCACAAGAAGCTTTACATCGCACTCCATTGCATGCTTAAAGGGCCTCCTTCACCTCAATTATATATGAGAGTGAGAGGAGAAAAATTCCCATGACACATGTGGGATAAATTGGACTAAGTTTATTAAATTCCATAGGCATGTAAAACACTAGGACTTCCCGAGAAGTCACCCATCCCAGTACTACTCTAGCATGAGTGTGCTTAACTGTGGAGTTCTAATGGGATCTGGTTCATTAATGCTATGATGTAGGCATGTACATAAGACCACTAGGAAATCATTAAATGATGTCTGTAACTAAAAAATGAAGATGACATTACATTCCATTCCCCATAAAAAGGGTGAAAATCATGGTTTATCAAAACCACATGCTCAAAATGGTGATTCAGTGGCAGAGGTGGATGGCCACTGAGATCCATCTGGATCAACATGTGTACCCAATAATGGATATTCTTGCGATGAAGAATTATAGTGGAACACAAATTGAGTCGATGAGGACGATATCTATTAGTAAAGGAGGTCAAACAAGTACTTATGATTTTGAAGCTTATCCGTCCGAAAAGGAGTAGGGTGTTCATTAGTTTCTCCTTAATGCACAAGCCATACTTTCCTTCTTTCCATAGTCTTGTCTTTCATACATTCCTAACCACAGATAAAGATTTCCCCAAATCACACACACACACACACACACACACACACACACACACACACACACACACGCATATCCTCTGACTTCTTATTTTTATTTAGTTTTGACTCACCTTAGTTTTGGTATCAAATAGACGAGGTATGTTATCTAAGATCTATCAGCCATGCTTCGCCAAAATATAAACACTCAACACTACTGTCAAAAATACTAAGACATATAAATTCATGCAAGGGACAATGTTAATCAATTGAAAACACAATAAATCAAACAAATAAATTGAAGGAAAATATAACAAAACAAAAGAAAATTTCTATGGTACAAACTACTCACTTGGAGAAGCTAAGTGAAGTATCACTTGAGGCTTTGGCCATTAATAGGGAGAGAATCTAATTCACCCCTAGGCTTTGCAATAGATAGGTACCATCCCTGAGTTTCTCCACTATTTGGTAGCAACCAAACCATAAAATTTGAAATTTAGAATGTTTTCCCTTAGGTTCATTGACTTTGTCCCATTTGAGAACCAAATCCCTCACGCTTAAGTTTTTATCACCAGATTTATGTTTATAAAACCATATTTTGACTAGTTGTTGGTGGGATACAAATTTGTGTTTAGCTTTATCCCTTTCCTCCTCCAGCATAAGGAGTGTATCAATACGTTCTTGAGTATTGGAGAGAGGGTGACCTCTAGAGGCGTGGGATAATTGCAAAGATGGAAGACAGATGTTTGTTGGTAAGATTTATTCCTAACCATAAATAAGGAAATATGGAGAAGTGCCCAAGGCTTCCTTAAGGGTTACCCTGTCATCCCATAATGTGTTATGCAAACCATTATGCCAATTTTTATGATTTTCTATAAAAAAAATCATGAGGATACAAATCAAGTTCGTATTTTGCCTAATTTTTTCCTTCTCTATGTCTCTTTTTGAACATGTGGATCGTATAATTCATACCTCTATTAGCCCTTTTTGAAGGCATTATCAAGTTTCTTCTATCAATTTTCTATGGATCAGTATAAGGTCGAAAACGACATCCAACCCTCGATCCGACCCTTGATCTAGTCCTCGATCCAGCCCTTGATCCAACCCTTTTCCAGGCAGTGAAATTCGAGCTCAATTTGTGGGAGAATGAAGTTGAATCAGAAAAATATGGTACATGGGTTTTGTGCCTTATATGCCTAATTAGGTCCCTAATTGGTCGTTTCCGGAAATTATGGACAGATTGAGAGCAGTTTGTGGCCCCTTCATCTAGTATCCGAATTTATGTAAGACGGATCCGACCCTCGATCCAGCCCTCAATCCAACCCTTGATACGGTCCTTGATACAGAACTCGGAGCGCAACATATTTGGTCGTTAGCATACCTGTGGGCATTTTTGGGAAAAAACAGAACATGGGTTTTTTACCCATTATCGTCGTCCTCCTATGGATCCTATTGTATTTTGATTTAGGTAGTTAAATATAGCTCCTATATTTGAGCTACGATTTTAAGACTTGTTGCCTATTAATAGAATAGTTAAACGATTTTTTGGTTTTGATAGAAAGTCGACCCTTTTCAGTGGTCAACCTCTCTGATTCTATATATACTTGAGCTCGCTAGCATGATAGAGCTAATGAAGAGAAACAATTTAAGAATTATGTGTAAAGTTTGACTTTGTTCTTCATCTCAATGAAAGTTTATGAATTAAGCTGAGTTTGTGATCAATTCATGAATTGTTATAACCCTAAATTGCACCATACATGCATATCTGGCATCAGGCCCTCTTACTTGCTATTTTTTCCAAGCCATCACTGAGCAACTCTTCTTAAAAACCATATTTTTGAAGATGTACACGCCCTGCACCACTACTGCCCATGTGCACACGCTTGTTGCACCACTACAACTCGCATATGTACGTTAGTTGCATCATTACAGCACGTGTTTACCCACAAAAGTTGCAAAAATTAAAACAGTTACAAGGAATTCGTTGAGATTACGGGCTATTGTGTAGTTTTCCAACTGTCCCACTGCCTATAGCCTGTCACCCAACCGAATAACCATCCTTTTTTCATACAAAAGGAGGTGTTGGGGTCCAATTCCTAAGAGAAACATAAGAACAATAAAACTCTTCTTGTTTCACATCCCCTCCTTGCTCCAAGAATTTCCAGCCACCTTGTGAGTTTTCTGCTAGAACTACCCATTCTTGCATTTTTCCTCCATTATAAGCCTATGTCATTTCCCTAGAGAGAAGTGTGAGAGGAGAAAGATACGTGGAAGCGAAGTTGGAACTTGGTGAAGATGAGCCTGAACCAGGTTCATGGATCAGTTGTCGATCTCATTATAAGCAAACTTTGTGATATCAATAAAAGGAATACTTTTTCTGTCCCGCGATATGATGTGTTCAATCTCTATGTTTGATTTATGTTTTATACTAACATCTAACCCACTAATTCATATATGAGATGCATGTTTGTAGTTCCTTGTTTGTCTTCTTTTGAATGCCCATGGAGGAGACTTGTAGTCAGTGGAGCCATCGAACGCAAAAGGATCGACATTGGACGCTAAGTTTAAGGTAGAGTTACCAAATCTTTTTAATTTGTATTTTATGCATGAATGTGCGGTATATTCGGGGTAGTTATAAAAAGTAGGAAACTTTTAGATTGTTAGATATACCTACATGGTAAACCCTAGTGTAGTCCATAGGGGGGTTTTACCACTATAGCGGAACTGGGGACCGTACTGGGGAAACCTCTAGGGTTTTAGGGGATTTTATGGGTGTTTGATTGGTTTTTACCTTTTGAGTTTCTTTCTGAGTCTGCTGAGTCTTTAAGGGATTATGGTCACATGTTGGTGTTGTACCAGGTCTCTGTGCCCTGTGAGTCTACCTGTTTGTCTTCTGTTTTGAAGAGTTACAGAGGTGTACACGGCTTATAGTGGGTCTGCACGCGTACATATGCACCCTGCCCTTAGGCATCCCGCATACATACACAGGCTACTTAAGCACCAATATCGTGCTTGTGTCAAGAAATGTTTTCTTTAAGAAGAGGTAGTCAACCTCTTCCCTGATTGAAGTTTTACTTCTCACGGTTTCTTGATTAAGTACAATGTCTCTGTTTTTACAGTTGAAGCCTGGGTTTGATATCAGTTTGGTTATATTTTCAAAGATTTCTTATGTTTAATTTTGGAAGGGTTTTGGGCGAGTCTTGGAGTTGTTGACCAGCCTTTTTGGTGTCTTCAATGACCCCTACAATCTGTAGTGGGCCAGAGGTCAGTTTTCAGTCTTGTCTTGTTTTTCCCCTTTTCCCCTTTCGCTTGCTTTAAAGAAAAAGAAAAAGAATTTATTTCAAGTTTCTTGTTTGAAGCATAAAAAAAAGAAAAAGAAATTAGCATAGTGTTTTGTTTTCTTCGCATCTTGAAAGATTTCAAAAGAAAATAAGAAAGACAATCCTTCTTTTCTAGTGTTCTTATAAAGTTTCATTTTTTGCAAGAGTCTTAACAACATCGGTTGCACTACCACACCCCTTTTGAGTAAATCAAGCCTTAAAAAGAACGCTAATTAAAATTAATTAGACTTTATGCTTGTAGGGTCAATCAACTAGTCTAGGCTAGAGCCTCGAATTAGGTTGGAGAGGAAACTCTTCAAGGCTTATAAACAAACATCGGAGTCAATGCTAGGGAGTGTAAAAGGTCCAATAAACATGAAAGTTATATGGGAACCCCCTCTAACACAAGGGCTAAACACGAGGTCGCGTGCGGAAAGGTAGCAGAGATAACCCCTCCAAAGCCAGACCAAGCGCAGTGGGGAACACATATAGAGGACTTGTCGTGGGATACTATTGGTTGCATTTGCCTATGGAACTTCATGGATCTAGAATCTGTTCGAGGTCCTCAGTTGTCTTCCGGACCACTCTCTTTCGATACCCTTGATAAGTTTTGGGCTTTATAACCTACTCATTGCAGTCCACCTGACTTTCGACTGTACCATCTTAGTGACTATTCGCGAGCTGGAAATCTAGTTGCCTTTATTCTAGAGACTTACACAGGTGACTGCGGGGGTATACCATGGTACCTAGGGAAGATGTTGGGCCATGCTTTGTAGAGTATACCAGGAGTTTGCTTCCTTGTTTGAGTTGCACTTTCACTGGTAAGTTTCTCTAGTGTTGGCTGGCGTAATTGTTCTTCCTCCTAGATAGTGGTCTGCTTGATTTTCCTTTAGGAATTTTTAGTGTGTGCTCTATGCTCCCTAGTTTTCCATAGTGATTTAGCAAGTCATTACTTTGGGTATCTGATCTAAGGTGGTAGGCTTCCCACTCCGTCGGTCGAGAGGAATTTTCGGTCTTCTGCTTAGAAACGTGGAGCCACCTCTTTATAGGCGTTGTTTTTATAACATTGGTTTGTTGGAGTCAGTGTGTGAGACTTTTACGAACTTGAATGATCCTGCAAGGGGAGAAATTGTGCATAAGACATTCATGGCTAAAGTTCCTGATGATACCAACCAATGAACTCGTTCGCAAGGGGATTCTTGTCCTTTTCCTTTCTTCGGAAACGTTGGTGTCCCTTTGATGGCCACTTTGTACATTCCTGGGTTGAATGTGGGATTACCAGTTTGGTTGGGTACCATTCTAAATGTCTTGAATGCTATTGACACTTCTCATTTAAGCACCTTATTTCATGGCCATAATGTTGATGTTCCTTCATCGGCAAAGTCTTCTCCTCCTCCCTCTCTCACCTCTGGTGAAAGTACAGTTACTAGTAACTGAAAGTCTAAACGAAGTAGAAAGAGGAAGAATAGGAAGAAGAAATCACCAACCTCTTCCAATCATGTTGGAGATAGGTCGACAACCTATGCAAGTCACATTGAAGACCAGCACCTAGCCTCTACAAGTCATGTTGGGGAAAAGTACCCACCCTCTACAAGTCATGCTGGGGGGGAAATTCTAGTCACTGCTAGTCATACTGGTAATAGGTTTGTAGAGTCTACAAGTCATGTTATCGACCCATCACCAACCTCTGCAAGTCATGTTGGAGATGTGAAACCAACCACTGCTAGTCATGTTGGGGGCATTGATTCTGTTGAGAAACCTAGACGGATAGGAAGTAAGCCTAATTTCCCTTGTAATATTTGTAAGGGAGATCACCTTACTCATATATGCCCTGGCATTCTAGAGGTACAAATATTTTGGTCCATGTCTACAAGCTCTTCTGATTCGGAGTCTTCTGAGGTTTCCTCATAGCCTATTCAGCCAGTGGTTGAGAAAGTGGTCACACCGATGCAGTCTTCGGTTGATCCCACTCTTCTCTTGGAGAGTGTCGAGTCTATCAAAGTGGTCACGCCGATGCAATTCGGTTGATCCCACTCTTCTCTTGGGGAGTGATGTGTCTACCGACTATGTTTTTAGCATTTCTAGTTCAGTACTTTCAGAACAAGGGGGAATTTTGCTTGCTTCGAGCACACCCCCTGCAAGCCCTAAGAGGGTTTCCTTTGATTGGAATGACCTTGTTGAGACTCGTCTTCCTTCTTCTACACCTTTTCAAATAAGGGTTGAAGTTAATTCAACAAACATTTATTGATGTATTGTAGATGAAGGAGCCTCTGCAAGTATTTTATCCTCCTCGGTTTGGAAAGTCTTGGTATCTCCCGAGATTGTGTCTGCTTCGCATGAGTTGTTGGATTTTGACAAACGTCCTAGTGAATATTTGGGGATTCTTCCTCAGTTTCCTATCTCATTAGGTGGGAAGATTGTCCTTGTCGATGTTATAGTGGTGCAAGGCCCGTTAGATTTTAATATGATTCCCGAGCGTAATTATGTATATGTTATGAACGTTGTGGTGTCTACGCTCTTCCGGGTGATGCATTTCCCTCACAATTGAAGCATTGTCACTATTGACCAGGTGGCATCTGATAATCACCATCCTAATTCTGTGTTATTTCAGACTACCCCTTTACATGTTCCTAGTGTTTGTGTAGACTCTACCCCGCCATGGGTTAATTATGTGGTGTCTTATCCTCGGTGTTCAATTGCTTCTAAGAAGGAACCTGTGCAATCATGTTTTCCTTTTTGGGAATTGGTATCGGCAATTGATCCATTGGTTTATCCAATGGGGGCATGGGAGCCCTTTCTTCCCCCTCTAGGTCCAAGTGATCTTGAGTCTCCTTCTAAGTCTGATCTCATTTTTTGTAGATCCTCAAGCCCTCGTGCTTGTGATTCTTTGCTGATAGACTTTTCCAGTCCTGGCGAGAGCCTCCATCGTCATATGGAATATGGTCAATTTACTTCACCCTTTGGGACTGTCGACCCTCATTTGTGTGATTTCTTGAATTTTGAATTGCCTTAAGATGAGGCTATCCTTGAAGCCATGACTATGGTTTTTATACCGTGGGAGGACTTACATCGTGGTTTGTGTTTTCTTCCCTTTTGGGAGACTTTCCAAGTTGACTATCGAAGAGACTCTTGGTCTGAGCCTAGCAGTGGGCTTTACCTGAACCAGTTTCATACATGAGTCGTAGCCCCCTAGAGTCTTCTTTAAGCCCTTTTTAGACTATAAACATGAAAAGATTGTTGAGCGATCTTGTTGTCCTTCACGCTCACCAAAATAAAACTTGAAGGCACATCTTTCTGACAATAGTTTGCCCCTTTTTCGGTCTGGATGGTCAATTTTATGAACAAAGGTACGCTCTAGGAACTTCGGTTCTCTAGAAGAGTATTCTCAGGTATAACGTTAACCCTTTTTCGGGCCCGGGGGACTAAATTTACGAAAAAGGAACCCCCACAGAGTTCATAGTTAAGCTCTTTTCAGACTCCCTAAAATTGAAAAGATTGTCGAGTGACCTTGTTCCTTCACACTCGTTAAGTTCAGAAGAACATCCCCTACAAAGTCCATAGTTAAGCTCTTTTCAGACTCCTTAAAATTGAAAATATCGTCGAGTGACCTTGTTCTTTCACACTCGTTAATTGGTTCGGAAAAACATCTACTGGCATGAGTTTACCCCTTTTTCGGCCTGTAGATTAAGGAGGAAAAAGGTACACCTCGGAAGATTCATCTCGTCGAGAGAGTTTTCCTAAGTAAATTTTATACTTTTTCTCACTAAGGGGACTAAATCTAGAAAAAGGATGTGAGTCCATAGTTAAGCTCTTTTCAGACTCCTTAAAATTGAAAAGATTGTCAAGTGATCTTGTCTTTGTCACACTCGTTAAAATGGTTTTGAATAGACGTGTTTTCGGTCCTAGTTTACCCTTTTTTCGAACCGATTAGGCTACCTTCAAAAAAGGTACCTTAGCGGAGTCTTCTTTTATGTTTTTTCAGACTCTCTAAAAGTAAAAAACCACTGATCTTACCTTCTCTTGGCTCGTGAAAAATACATTGAAGGGGGTTTCATCATGTCTTATTAATCGCATTTGCATCCCTGCATCTTTGGCCTAATGCTGGCTCCATGTTGCTCTCAACTGAACCTTCGAAGCATGCCTTATACGCAAGCCTTGTAGCACTTTGCCTCTATGTTTTGACACCTTGACCCATGGAGGAATTTTCCCGAGTGTCCTTTTCCTGCACATGTCTCCTTGCTCTAAGCATTAGTGTGTTCCTTGCACTTGGAACTAGTATGATTTGTGACACTCATTCCTCCTTTGTAACGTAGCATTCTTTTATTCTTTTTCAAGCTCTTCAAAAATATTGAAAAAAACAAAAAAATCAAATATACCCCAAAAAGAGGACGGGAAAAGTATTTTCTTTTTATGGCAGCACAATGAGTCGCCCTTGGACAAAGCAGATGGCACCTCCCGAACTCTGGTCCCAGGCTCACTCGCTTCGTACGTTGGTGAATATTTTTAATGTATTTCGTCCATTAGATGATATTTTGACCTCACACATTAGGAGGAATCTGTTATAACCCTAAATTGCACCATACATGCATACCTGGCACCAGGCCCTCTTACTTGCTATTTTTTCCAAGCCATCACTGAGAAGCTCTTCTTAAAAACCATATTTTTGAAGATGTGCTTGCCCTGCACCACTACTTCCCACATACACATTCTTGATGTACCACTGCAACTCACGTACGTATTCTAGCTACATCATTATAGCCCGCGTATACCTACAAAAGTTGCAAAAATTAAAAAAGTTGCAAGGAATTCGTTGAGATTACAAGCTATTGGGTAGTTTTCCAACTGTCCCACTGCCTATAGCCCATCACCCAACTGAATAACCATCCTTTTTTCATATAAAATGAGGTGTTGGGGTCTCATTCCTAAGAGAAGCATAAGAACAATGAAACTCTGCCCGTTTCACATCCCCTCCTAGCCCCAAGAATTTGCAACCACCTTGTGAGTTTCGTGCCAGAACTGCCCATTCTTGCATTTTTCCTCCATTATAAGCCTATGCCATTTCCCTAGAGAGAAGTGTGAGAGGAGAAAGATACGTGGAAGCGCAGTTGGAGCTTGGTGAAGAGGAGCTTGGACTAGTTTCGTGGAGCAGTCGTCGATCTCATTGTAAGTAAACTTTGTGATATCAATAAAAGGAATACTTTTTCTCTCCCGCAATATGATGTGTTCAATCTCTATGTTTGATTTATGTTTTATACTGACATCTAACCCACTAATTCATATATGAGATGCATGTTCGTAGTTCCTTGTTTGTCTGTTTGTGAATGCAGGTTAGCCTTGGGAGGAGACTTGTAGTCAGTGGAGCCATCGAACACAAAAGGATCGACAGCGGACGCGTAGTTTAAGGTAGAGTTACCAGATCTTTTTATTTTGTATTTTATGCATGAATGTGGGGTATATTCGGGGTAGTTATAAAAAGTAGGATACTTTTAAACGGTTAGATTTGCCTACATGTTGAACCCTAGTGTAGTCCATAATGGGGTTTTCCTGCTACAGCATGAATGGAGTGCTATGACTACCTGGGGGGCCCACCAATAGTCTGTGTGTTTAGTTATCTTGTTGTGTAGTCATCTTCTTATATCTAATTCTCTTGTGTGGGTTGTTTATCTAAGTTTTAGATTATTTCTCTAATTTGCAGGTTGTCTGTGATTATCCATATCTAGTCATCTAATTGTGCATTCTCTTATGTATAATTTTCTTATGCGAGTTCATTACTTAGGTTGTATTTCATTGACATGTATATAATTATCTAATTGTTCGTATATATACATATCTTTTTTTCTCTTATTCACATCACCTGTGTTTTACTTGCAGATTGGTCATTTATACAGTATATATATCAGTCATCTATAATTTATATAGTTATAGTTTGAACTAATCCCTGCAGGGCCACAAAGATTTCTATCTCTATGTTAAAATATTCTTAGTTCAGTGTGGTAAAATAGTTGCTAATTTCGAATTGCTTTATCATGTTTATAGATTATGTTAATATATATTTAATCGAGTGATGTTTCTTTAATTGTGATATTTTCCTTCGAATGTTTCACCTCTAATTTACACATTTAAGAAGAAGTCAATATTGCATGCATTCCATTTGAGTTATCATTGGTGTTAAGATGCCATCATGACATTGGTCATCGTAGACGATAGAACTAATCAATTAAATAGGAAGTGTAGATGATGTTGATTACTTTTAGTAAGAATAATCATGTGATAGTGTGATTTATTTTCTGTAGAATAAAAGAAATTGTGAATTCTTGATTTAATCTAAGTTTCTTTAAGAATAGAGTTCACTTCAAAGGATTGTTTTTAAGGAAAGATAGCTTATTTTTGTTCAAGGACTGCTTACTTAGAATAATGAGTTTACTATTCATAGTCATAGACTACTCTGTACATTTAAAATAAAGTTTACTGTCCAAACAGACCTCAACTCGTTTATAGTCTTTTAAATCATCTTTTAAAATAGAATTGTAGATTGAAAATATAGGACTGATCCTTAGGGTAAACCATTATCTTTCCTAGCTAACTCACTTTTCAGACCTCATAAGCAGTTAGTTCTTGTCCTACCTTAACACATATTATGTTACAACTCAAAGTTTGCTTTATTTCTTTATTATCTGAGTGTGTTGTCAGCATTAGATTAGATTAGGCTAGACTAGGCTAGATTAGAGATCTAGACCTGCACATACAGTGCTAGCACCTCGAAGCCTACGAGCCTCGAGTTGACAATTTAATGTCAAAATAGATAACATATATTTCACTCAACATGGAAGATAGATGTTTGTTGGTAAGATTTCTTCCTAACCATAAATAAGGAAATATGGAGAATTTCCCAAGGCTTCCTTAGGGGTTACCTTGTCAACCCATAATGTGTTATGCAAACCATTATGCTAATTTTATGATTTTCAATAACATTTTTCATGAGGATACAAATCAAGTTCTTATTAGTAGACTTGGCTACTCCATTTCCCTACAGATAGTAATAAGCATAATCCCTTAAGATAATCCCTTTATCAATTGAAAATTCAGTTAACAAAGTAGATGATAAATAAGCAACATTGTCAAGTGATACCACAGATGGTACCCAAAATCTAGTAATCAATTGTTGTTCCGGGAATTGAATGACTACCATTCCATTAACTCATGTGAGGGGAATGGATTCACACCATCGAGTAAAATAATATATTGATGTCATAATGTATATGTGATTTTTTGATGAATGTGGGTTAATTTCACCTATAACAGTTATTTCTCATTTCTCAAAAGGTCTAGAAATGGTTATCGGTTGCAATGGGATGGATGCTTTCTTCTCCTTACCCATGCCAAATTGAAAAATATTACATTTTCTAACATATGCATTGGCATCCCTAAATAAATTTGGCTAGTAGTAACATGCCCTTGGAATTTTATGATCTATGGTTTCTCCTACAAAATGACCACCTGCAGGGCCATCATGGAGATCTTTTAGTACTTTCTCCACATCACTTTTCTCCAAGCATATTAGTAATACTCCATCATAATTTTTTCGGAATAAAACCGAGTTTACCAGGTGATACTGAGAATGCTTCAAATATACCTCTCTCATTTCCTTGGATTTCATATGGCCAGGGCATGTACCATGATATTAAAAATAAGAAAGGTCATAGTACCAAGAGTCGTGAGTTATTGGGACAAAAATTACTTCATGAGAAAAAATAGATAGCTCATTTTCCCATCCAAACTCACTTGTATTTGTGGAGTCTTGAGACCCGGCAACTAACTTACACAATCCTTGGCCTCTGAATGTATTGGAAGTTTTAATTTCGAGATAAAAATCTTGGATAACAATCATCCAATTTCCCCTTCACTCTCATAACTCGTACTTAGTAAAAAGTGATCATACATTAGCAAAAGGCATTATGATTTTAGTATGATTTTTTAGAATGTATGATCTAAAGTGTTTAACAGCCTTGTACACAACATAAGCATGTTTGTCAATGGTGGGGTAGTTTAGTTCGGCTCCTTGTAAGTTGGTAATCATGAAGGAAATAGGAGCTTCATTATTATCATCATCCTTTCATGTGAGAACATCTACTAGGGACTGATCAGAGGAAAAAGTATAAAGAAAGAAATATTTGTTGAAATATGGACTGCATAAAATAGGGGCTTGAGAAACAACAATCTTAATTTTCTCAAAGGATTCCTTTGCTTCTCTATTCCACTTAAATTCAATGTCTTTGTGAATCATTTTTTGCAATGGCTTGATTGTTTCAGCGAAATCATGTATGAATTTTCTAACAAAGGTGATCTTCCCAAAGGATGATTGCATGGTTTTTGTACTGTGAGGAAAAGGCATCTCGAATATCACTTTTACCTACTCTGGGTCAATAGTTATCCCATCCTTTGATATAATGTGACCCAACAATTTCCTCTTCTTCGGGTTAAGGAAAATTCCATAATTTCTACATCTTTCAAAGATTTTTGTGAGATGCAAAATATGGTATGCTCTATTTTTTTGAATATACAGTCACATAGTCTAGATAAACCACTACACTTTTATTTAATAAACCCCTAAAATAAACATACATAGCTCACTGGAAAGTGGCACCTGCATTAATTAATATGAAAGGCATGCGTTTATATGCAAAGGTACCCCATTTAGCGTGGAAAACGGTTTTAAGTCGGTCCTCCTCTAACACTAGAACTTGATTGTATCCTGAGAAATCGTCTAGAAGTGAGAACATCTCATATTCGAAAACCGTTTGGAGTTGTTCCATGGAAGGGACATGATGGTTATCTTTTTCAGATGCTTTGTTAAAATTTTGGAAGTCCACACAAAGAAAAATCTCACCCACATTTTTCTTTACCAACACCAGGTTGGCCATCCATGCAGAATGCCTAACCTGGAAGATAATTTTGGCATCTAACAGTTGATCTGAATCCGGGGTGACCTTGATACCAAACTTGATATGGTTCTAGGTTCACTTGATGAAAGGATCAGTTATAAGATCATCTTAATTGAACTTGATTGCATTAAAGGTGAACATGTGTGCTTATGGAAGGCTTGTATCCAAATTGAATATAAACTTGGTGCATGAGTTGTTGGTCTCATAATCCATTACAATATGCATTTAATAATCATAATTGTGGAAATAAAGATATGCATAAGAAACACATGAGACAATCACATAAGAGGAAGAGATCACCGAGTTGTTAACGAAGTTCATGAGAACCTTCTGGCTACGTCTCCTGGTCCACTTGGAATACAAATCACTTGTCATTTCTTCTCCCAATGCAGGGTTGACTCTCCTTTACAGAAAAGGGATACATCTTCTCGCAAATGAAGGGGCAACAATACTCTCCCAGTGTAGGGGCTCACATACTCTCCCAATAAGGGGTTCAACTCTCCCAATTAAGGGGCTTACAAATTAAAAGCATGATCGCTTGATTCTCTCCTCAAATAATTCTCTCCAAAAGAGCCTCAAAGGGCTTCCCAAAATATTTTATTTTAAATCTCTCCCAGTGAAGGGGTTTAAATAATTTTTCCTAGCTCCATAATCCAAAAAGACAAGATCCATAAATTTAGGATCTAATAACTACTTAAGGACAAAAATGAGAAAGACCCTTAAATTTCTCCATGAGACTAGGAATCCACTTGTAATAAAGTGATGAAGAGTCCAAAACTAACTCATGAGACCCTTAACTTTCTCCTTAAGACTAGGAAGCTAATTTTCTCTTAAAATTAGGAAACTAATTTATGAGTTGGATTCTTACAACTAATTTCCCGTTTTTACAATTAAATGAATAATACGTGAGATTTTCCAACTCACTTCAAGTATTAATCATTTTTCCAATTTGTATGACTTATACATGAGTCTCTCATACCCATTTCAAGTATCAATCATTTATTACAATTGAATTAAATCATTCATGATTAATTAATTATTCTTCACCACTTATCATTAGCATTTTAATGAATTTTTCTCTATGGTGTGCAAAGTTAATGATTTTTCTCCATGGTGTGCAAAGTTTAATGATTTTCTCCATGATGTTAATTCTTTGTGTGGAGATCCTCCTAGATCACACCTCCCCACAAAAATCACTTTTGGTCCTCCAAAAGAATGGAGAGAAAAATTGAATATCCGCAACCAACTTCTAGGAAGAGTCTTGCACTCCACAATGCACTTCCCCACTACTTGATCTACATCACAAATGTCTTTGACATGCCACACCCTTCTTCTCCTTCACCTTTGTACTTTAGAATGAGGATGTTGATGCCAACACTTGCACCAATTCAAATTCATAGTTGATTCCTTGATCTGCATAACAAATGTCTCTGAAAGGTTGCACCCTTCTTTTCCTTCACCTTTGTACTTCAGAATGAGGATGTCGATGTCGACACTTGCATCAATGAAAATATGTATATGACCATACATGATCACAGTTTCAAAGAAATATCATACTTTCCAAGAGTGGATAAAACACTCATGGACAAGTTTACAATGATTGCCAAATAGGCCTTAGGAAAAATAATCCCTCTCACTCAACAATGGCTACAAGACCAATTACAATGATTCCAACAAGGATTGAACAAGGTTTATGCATAGAAAAAAATGCCTCTCACTCGCATCATCACTTTCAAGAGTGGCTAATTACAACCTTTTACATCATTAACATTAAGGCGAATACCCCTAATGTGCATTAGTGGGAAAATTGATGGTTTTTAATCCCCCCATTACAAACATGTGCAACATAATAAACAAGGAAAATTCCATCATCATCACACTCGTCTCTCAATTTTGATACTTTTGACTGTAAGCATGACTACTTTTGGTCGAAGTGTCAAAATGTCTTTTTACCGCACCATCTCGGTTTATGTGTAATGCTCAAACAATGAATTTCCTGCAATATTTCAAATCTTGTTGCCCTGCTGCAACACTCAAAGATCACTAGAATATGCAACATACATTCATCCTCTTGCAATTTTCAAAAAGAGGCAAAAACCATAAATGCATAAAACTTATATTGGTTTTCATGCCAAGGCACTTAAAGTGTTGCTTAAATCTTGGCATACACAACACCAATAGATCCATCTCGTCATTCTGCAAATTTTGACTATAACTCGACCTGTTCTGAAAAGTGCAACTCTGCCTCGAAAAATGTGTCAAGCATTAATGGCAAATGTGAGATTCTGCCATGAGCCCAAAAATTTGTTGCTTGGATCCAAATTTTGACTGCACCAGTGGATTCGTGGTGAAAAATCATGCAAAAATGTCTATACTTTTATACAATTCTATCACTATCACTTATGGACCCCTTGCCTCAAAATGCATGTCAAAGCATTAATGACAAAAGTGGGATTTTTCAATGAGCCCTGGAATCTATTGCTCAGATCCAAATTATGACTGCACCAGTGGATTTGTGGTGAAAAATTGTGCAAAAATAATTGTACTTTCGTCCAATTATGTCACTATGACTTATGGACCCCGCTAGGCTCTTTTCCTCGAAATGCATGCCAAACAGGGGCGTACAACAGCAATAAATGCACCTCAAAAAATGTGCCCATACTTGGGAAAATTAGGGTTTCCATGTGGCATCATGTGATTATCCCACATGGCGCCAATCATCTTGTTGATGTCACTTCCACGTAGGTGGTCGTACTGCCACATCATTGCCCAATCAACATGCCACGTCATGATGATTTCATCATTTGTACTGCCACATCATCTACTGGCATCATCATCCATACTACCATGCCATTTGATGACGGCATTATCTGTACTGCCATGTCATATGTTGACGTCATCATCTGTATTTCCACGTCAGTTATTGACGTCATCATCTGCATTTTTGCGTTAGTTGTTGATGTCATCATCTGCACTGCCAAATCATCTGTTGACATCATCATCTATACTGCCACATCACGCATCGTACCACCACATCAACCTGTACATCTTTCCATTTCACCCATATAGATGACATGTGGTAGTCTGTGGTGCTACCTTGTTTGCATGCTGATGTCGGCACTATATGGATTTCGCCAGTTTCGCCTATTTGTTGAAAACTTCAGATGGCCATAACTTTGTCATCATGACTCTGTTTGATGAGTCGTTTACGTTGTTGCAAAGGTATCGACGAGCTCTTCGACATGGTGGTGGTTTGGTCAAATTCTAGTCAATTTTATTTTTGAGGTATTTTGGAGCCTCATGGCTCATTTGGGCTACCCATTTCCTATTTTTCCCAATTAATAGGCCTTATTTGTTGTCCTTTTGCTTCGATTATCTACCAACATGATCCTCTTTCTCTCTGGTTGCATGCATAGCTTGTTTTTCCTTCTTTGGACCAAGTTTAGGATGAAGCTTCCAACATTTCTAAATCCATTGTCCACTTATACAACAATGAGTGCAATAGTTGTGTGAATTCATGCCCATATCGCCTTCACCATACCCCAATCCTACAAACTAGGGCCTTCTTTCAACCTCGGGTGGTTGAATGATACCTTGGCCATTTATACCAAGACCTCTTCCTTAATACCCCATCTTCCTCTACAACTTCAAGCCAATGCCCTTGGTGTGTTTTTCAAAGACTCCAAAAGAAGCATCAACACTAATGAGGGAAGGAACTAAACATGGAGAATCCTTTGCCCCCATTCTTCTTTGCAGCGCTTGGTCATCTTCTTGGTTGGATGAATTTTTAGATGAGGCTTCTAGAAAACCACCTTGGTTCCTTGGTGTTTGGAGAGCATCCTCTTTCAACTAGCAATATGTGCAGCTATCAACATCATCATGACAATAACCATAACTAGTATACCTTCCATGGCCACAAGATGGACTCTTTGTTTCCTCTGTAATGGAGCATTCTCAAACTTTCTCCTCCATATATTGTAGTTGCAGCCATAGTTTGTTCTTTTCTTCTTCAGACTCTTGAACCAACCTCCTCAATTCAACATTCTATGCTTGGATGGTCTGGTTGATTTCTTCAAGCTCACAAAGCCATGGATTCTTCGATGTTTTTCCCATATTGTCTTCAACACCTTCAATTCATGTCAATCCTACTATGATACCACTTGATCTAATCTCAGGTTACCTTGATACCAAATTTGATCTAGTTCTAGGTTCACTTAATGAAAGGATCAGTTATAAGATCATTTTAATTGAACTTGATTGCATCAAAGGTGAACATATGTTCTTATGAAAGGCTTGTATCCAAATTGAATATAAACTTGGTGCATGAGTTGTTAGTCTCATAATCCATTACAATATGCATTTAATAATCATAATCGTGGAAATAAAGATATGCATAAGAAACATGATACAATCACATATACAACAACTCAACTCAATGATAAATCTAGTGGCTTCATAGTCTTCTAATGGGGATAACCTAGAGGCTGATGTAGCCAATGAATCAACTAACATGTTTTGGGATAGTGGGACATAAGTGATGTTAAACATAGAAAAGTTATCAATCAATCTATGGACTTTTTTTTAATAATTCCTAAGGTGTGATGAATGGCAAAGTATGGAATTCTTGATTTGCCTAACTATGATTTCAGAATCTCCAAAAAGTTTAAGCTCTTTTATACCCAAATCAATAGCCTTTTTTAGACCTTTAACCAAATCTTCATATTCAATAATGTTATTCATGTAGTCAAACTCTAGCATACAAGATAAAAAAAAACTACATATTCCTTTTGGATCTATGAAGACACAACCAACCCCTGCCCCTTCTTGAGATTTAGATCCATCGAAGAATAGTATCCTAATATTAGGAAGAATGTTGAATTATATTCTTTCATTTTGATTCTTTGTGATTTCTGGGAATTTGCAAAAGAAATATTGAAATTTGCATCTAGAAACTCATGCAATCATACAAGATAACTTAGCAGAATTGAAATCCTTATTATACATGTCTGACACAATAGTTGTTTGCATCCTCTGTATTGGGCATCAAATGCCCCAATCTATTGACAAATTTGATTGCTCCTATCATAAATTTCTAGAGATGATCACGCTCAACTACAATTATCTTTATTACCTCTGTCTGATACTCATCGGTAGTTCACTTGAAACCTACCAATACCTCTTCAATTGGACGAAAATATTTAGGCGATCTGAACATTGGCAGCTGGAGGTCGATCATCATTCGATTGATATTTCCCCACGTTCTTTTGCAAGTCTTACGGGTTCCTCAAACCCCCCAACCTATAAAATATTTAGAACATGAAAAAGAGGACACCTTACCTCAACCACAAGTTCCACCTTACCTTGAAAGGTTCAATATTAAGAAAACATGAAGATAATAAACTATTAGGAGAACTCAAAATCTTGTGTGTTAAAATACCCCTCCTACAAGCTATCAAGGATGTACCTATCTATCACAAATTCGTCAAGGAAGAATGTATAAAGAATATTGGGAGGAAGATGCCCATAACGCTACAAATAAATTTTGGGAGCAGACTCCCACTCGCATCCATGAAGAAATCGAAAACATAGAGGACAAACTCCATCTTGAGAGAAGTATCACTCATGACTGGGACATCAATGCCGAGATGGGTAATTGGATCCCCAATGTAGAAAGATCTAAGGCTTGAGATACAAATTGGAAGACAATGGATCTCTATTGGCACATTAAAACGATAATGGGGAAAATTATGCAGGACAACTATGAGCCGTGCGAGGAGATCTTGTTGTAGCTTGATGAAGTTATGTTGCGGCTCCAGACTCCCACCACTAGATCAATAGGCTCTTGGTCAGCTTCACACCATCCACATGCTCAGGAGACATGAGCATCCTTCAGATGCAAATGGCACTTCTTTAGATTAATATCCAACATGCCTAGGTTTTTAGTTTACATGTCTCTATTATGTAGCATTTATTGTCATGTCTAATGGGGAAAATTATGCAAGACAAGGATGAGCCACATGAGGAGATCTTGTTGTAGCTTGATGAAGTTTTTTTGCGGCTCCAGACTCCCACCAATGGATCAATAGGCTCTTGATTAGCTTCACACCATCCCCATGCCTAAGAGACACAAGCATCCTTCGAATGAAAATGGCACTTCTTTATATTAATATCCAACATTCCTAGGTTTCTATTTTATATGTCTCTATTCTATAGGATTTATTGTCATGTCTACATTGGGCCAATTCAACATCTAGACTGGTTATATTACTTTTTAAGTTTTGTTCTAATTTAGAACCTATCTCAAACTCTTTGGACAGAAGGATTATACCATTTTTGTTGGTTCAGTTTCCCTAATGGCATGCCAACAACACTGTGGATTTTGTATAATTTATGCCATGTGTGATTAATAGAATTATACTACTTTCTCCAAGGGCAATAGGTGCGGGGGGGATGATATATGATCCTAGAGGAAATCTACTGATCAAATTTTCTTGGGGACTTAGTCAAGCATCCAGAAATGTTGTTGAAGCTTATGCAGTCTAGATGGGGGTCAAATTAGCGAAGGAATATGGGAATCATAAGCTCATTATTGTAGGAGACTGTGATAATTTTCAAATCCATTATTAATTGAACCAATCCATAAATCAGGGATCTTCCTAGGGTCATTTCTTGAATCCATTGCTCCTTAGATGGTTTGGAAGAGTATCATATGTATCATGTTCTCCATGGATGGTTTGGAAGAGTATCATATTTATCATGTTCTCCATGTTTTGAATAATAGTGCCAACCAAATGGATAAAATTGGAACTTCCCTAGAGGTTGGTGCACTTCTTGTCAATGGGGATGAAAAAATTCATCTTATACCATAGTAATTCATATTCAATTGAATCTTTGGAGTGGGAGGTAGTTATATCCTCAGGTTGTGCACTCCATCTCTCCCCTTTTCATTTCCATCACCTTAGGATGTATTGCCCTCTTTAATGTGTATATGTGCGAGCATGCTCTTTTTTTAAGAATGAGAATGGATTGTTATACTTTGAACTCTTGTTTAATTCAACTCTAGTTAGCTCTACAAGGAAACAAGTGGGTCAAGGCAAGTGTCATCTCTTGTTCCATGGTGGATGTTCTCGCCAATTTGACCAAAATATTTTTGTTCCCCAAGTTCTCCATCTATAATCCCAAGTTTCCTCCTTTGAATAGTGGTCTTTCTGTTCTCTTTTGGAATGAATTTAAAATTCCTCTTTTTTTAAGTGGAGATTTTTTAGTCTTTGATTTCATATGGAATGAGGAGGTTATAGGTGGGGGTGTGTTTTTTATACTTTTGATTGATTCCCTTCTGTGGGTGAATGGAACTTTTGTTTGATTGTTCAATTTAAATACAATTTCTGAGAAGATGGTTTGCTTTTCAAATAGTTTGTTGAGTAGTGTGAAGTTATTGGGAAGGGTGAAACTAGGATTTTTAAATTGGGTCCTCCATTTTAAGAGCCCCAAGTCCATAGGTGGTTTTACTTTTCTTTTCTTCTGGAGGAAGGTCATTACATTTGATCCTATAGTTTAGATTTTGGGGTGGTTTCCTTTGGTTCGTAGCTTGAAGGCGTCACTTTTTGTCCTGGGTCGCCTTGTTGGCTTCTCTTTTCTCTCTACTGTGGAAATAAAGGATTGTTGTTGTTGGGAGTTGAATTGTATGGTGGAAAATGTGAAACAGGCAGGCGCTAATTCTAATTCTGGAGGACATGGGCTTGAAGTTACTTAAAATGGTAACAATCTTCCTCTTAATGCCTTCAACTCTACTCATAAAATCGGTTTCCTTTATGACATCAACTTCATCAGGGGAAGTCAAATATAATTTCCAGGACGTACAACTTGGTCATTTCATGTAGCCGAAGTTATAGAACAATTGTAATTTTTCACAAAAATTTCTTTTGGGGAGAAGGTGTTATTTATATTGGTTGTGATTATCATAAGAATACAATAAGAATGGATATGACAGGCAGAGAATTGTGACAAATATTTAGAAGACGTGAAGAATTTATAGAGGCTAATAGAAGTGCAATACAACAATTGACATAAAGGGTAAAGGAAATGGAGAAATCTTTTCTAAGGAGGATAGAAAGTCTTGAAACAAAATGTCTCTTGTTGCGGAGCTTAATTTTGTCACAATCCTCTCAGCCTTTCTCCATCAACCAAGGATTTACTGAAATGCAACCTAGGAATGAAGACATTGGACAAAGGACCCCTGAAGTTGCACCAATGAAGGTCAAGGAAACCTCATCGCAACTCAGTGTAGTGAGGGAAAAGACAATGAAACTATTGGATAATTCTTTTCAAAGTCATCTTTTTGCTAAGTCAATATGTCAAGAAATACTGCAATTATGTATATGGGCCTTTGACTATTTTTTGCATAAGTATTTTAGTATAGTAAGAGCCATATAATTAAGGACATATGAACATTATATGTATGGATCCTTTTTGAAATTGGTTTTTTGCTCCAACACAACAAAATATATATAATATATTTCAATTTCTTTAAAAAAGAAGAATTCAATTGCTTGCTTAAAAAAAAAACTTGCCCTGTGATGAGGTTTTCAAGTCATTCATTAAATTGATAATTATAGTTGAGTCCCCAATATCTATAAAGCACTTCATATTAGATGAGTTTATAAATTTTATTCCCTAGAGGACAAATAAGTCTTTACCTAGTTATTTGTGGTTATCCCATGACCCCGTTCATAGTTTAGTTCTTGTTTCCCCGTATTAAAGATGATCTGCCCCTACACGTGCCTCACCCGGAAGGGCTCATAAATTTCACAAAAGTCCTTTATAATGATTAAAGAGAGCACACGCCTTTTTCATTACCTAACCTTATGAAGAAGAGTTGAATATCAATACAATAAACAATATTTTCTATTATGTATTTTTTAAATTAAACGAGAGTTGATTGATTATTTAGTCTTTGTTTTTTAATTTAAAGTTGTATAAATGTGTATTTTAATAAGTATTAATTCTATATAAACTAAATTTGTGATTGATTAAAAAATGAATTTGATAATGATATTATTTTTAAAAAAATCACATATTTTATTAATTTAATGATTTAAACTATAGATTAAATTTTTTGAGATGCGTATAGAAACCATAATTAATCATATGATTAATTTTGAAACATATATGCTCTTAATAACAAAAAAAAAACAATGACACTTCTTATCAGCACCTTAGATTTTTTTATTTGTTAGAAAAGAAAAAAAAAATACAAAAAATGCTTTGAAGAATAAACTGGGAAAGTTAATAAGGAAGAATAAACAAGGAAAGCTAATAATAAAAAATGGATGAATAGATTAAGCAAAAGAGAGTGAGAGGAATCACCTCCATAAACTAGAAATTCCACGATTCCTCTTTCTCACCTAGGAAAATAAAGAAAAAGGCCAAATTCCCATTGCTTATTTTACAGGCTCTTTTTAAAATAATGGAGAGGAATTAGGATCCACTCA
>ML802654.1:194901-207339 GCA_009831015.1 Picea engelmannii | reverse complement strand
TTATTATTAGCTTATTGATATTTGAAATATGAGATAAGATATCAATTGGAATTATTATTCCAATTTGTTGTAGTCTAGTTGTTATATATATATATTATTATTTTTTATGAAAATTTTTATTTAGTTTTGTTTGAAATTTAGCAAGAAATTATTGGATCTTTAAATTTGAGGGATTAAAATTGTGTAATTAGAGTGTTTCACGAGTTTTTTAGCACATTGAATTTATTTATGCATTCAAAAATGTAATTTAAACAATAAAAAATTATGATTTCATTCATATTAATGTCAACGGATTTCAGCGAAAAAAATCAAAATGTAAAACAATTAAACAATGCATTAAAATTCACACATGCACATAAAAATTAAATTGTTTTTTAAGAAAATAATTATATAGATGGTAGTGTAATATTTTTTGAACTTAATTTATTATTTATTATATTAATAAATTAGTTTTATAATATAAATTATCTTTTCTTTAATTGATACTCGGGAAATTATATTATAATAAAAGTTGTAGCAAAGCTAACAACGTTATTACATTATGTCTAAAATTTTAAGCATTGATTATAGTTTACTACATGTTTTAGACAAACTTTGCATATGTCTTTCTACAAAATTTTCAAATATTTCATATTATTGTAGTTTTTGTTAAAAAATCTTAAAATACTTATAACAATAAAAAACAAAAAAACATATATTTAATGAAATACATGGCAAATAACAAACATATATTTAACGAAATACATGGTAAATAACAACCTCGTCCAATATGACATTTAAAGAAACTAAGCTTTGATGTCTCATCTCCACATCATCAACTAGGTGGTGCACTGTATCTTTTTCTTTGAGACCCCATGTGCTAAACTGGGCAACATTCTTTGATTGGATATGCCTGACTTGGCTCCCTTGCTTAAATTTATAACCATATTTCTCAAGATGTATTATGCTTCTAATGTGGCTATATGTTTATTTTGTTATACTAAAGTTCCCATTATTGAGGCAATTTGAGAAATTGTATGATGTTCATTATTGTGAACCTTAGCAGTGAATGAAAAAAGAGAAGTTATATTGCACTGAATTTATTCCTTGTGACTTTGAAGCACTCTTTGCAACTCTTGAAGGTCCCTATGATCCATGAAAAATTAATTGAGATAGGCAAAGGAAGATTCAATAGACCAGGGTCGCCTCAACAACAACTTGGTTTCCTGTCCACTAGACCATAAACACAATTCCCTTGACTCAAGCTTTGAAACTTCTAAATCCTCTATCCTTTAGAATGCCAACACACTCTCAAGCTCTATTCTCACTGCCAAAAAATAAAAGACCAAGCAAACAAAATCCAACCACACCAAAGAAACAAACTTCAAAAACTAATAGCTAGGCAATATGACTACATTCCCACCTTGCAACATACACAAGATTCCTAATAAAAGGTCTAAATTTTACAAGTTAAAAACCACATCCATAATTTATCACTCTTTAAAATTAAAGGCACTAGAAAACTGACTCCAGTTTCACCAGAGGAACATGCTTCAAAAACAAGTTGAAGAGAACTCAAAATAAAAGAACACAAAGATATAAATCTTTCACATATAGTCCCAGGACAAAGGTTCACCGAACCCAAAAGACACAATAGCTCAGAATTGGCGACAAAGTTGCTTACCAAATCATGGTTGAAATGTTGGAGCCAGAAGCCAAACTTCCCTAGATGCCAACCTCTTTGAAATTCCAATATCCCACCCTGAGACATAAATACTATAGCCACGACTTCAAATTCATGTTTACCCATGGGATCGAGCATGCTACAAGGGTACGACAACCTAGTTGAATTATTGAGCCTGCCTTGAAGGAGAGGCTTGATTGTGCAGGGAACATGGAGTTTAAATGGCCTTTCTCTCTCCATTAAATTAGATGGGATTTGGCTATGGTATATACTGGAACATCTCCTTCCCATTAACTATAATGACCCCTTCTTTTAGCATTGAAGTTTTATATTTTTTTGTTATCTAAATATCCCTAACTTACAGGATTGGCTTGTGGCTGAGATGCCATGACCTAGGGGCATCTAAGTCGTCAAAACCACCTGAGGATCGCACTCGGCTTGGACCGCACCAGCCCTTAACATGGTTGGATTTGAGGTGTCCCCAGAGGTTTCGAACCGATGACTTCACTTACAGAGTGCCTTAACAACACACTCCCTCACCGACTGCTCTACACCACGGGGACTAGCATTGAAGTTTTATTTGCTTGATTGTCTGCTTCCTTATTATTATCCCTTGGCACATGATGAAATGAACGCGCTTCAAAATTATTAGCTACCTTGTAGACTCAATCAAGGATAAACACCAAGTAATAGTTAGATGGAAGGGTCCTTGAGCTCACCAAACTATTTATTATACTTGAGTCTCCTATCACCTTCAAAGATCAAATCCAATGTTCAATAGCAATAGTGCTTATGCTTGGCTATTTAAAGAGATCTCCAATTCCTATTCACAATTTACTTTAATTATTCCTCCGGGATCAAATATGATCCTCGCACCTCAACCCCTTATATAAATTGTCTTTTAATCAACAATAATAGTAATATAATTTAATGTCACAACTTAACTAGAAACCAAATTCATATATAACATTCCAATTTAAAATATTGTTTTTTTATATAAGATAATAATAATATTCTTTTATAATTTTGTTCTTATATAAGATAATAATAAAAAATATATATATAATTTTATAATAATATTTTTTTATAATTTTGCGTTTAGTTTTTACCTATATACAATGGCGTTGGCTAGCTATTCTATGAAATGTTTTTTTTCACCAGAATTCGGCTATATAAATTTACATGAATCACTATTTTTTGTTGTTCAAAATCAATTTATGAATGCATAAATGGATTGAATATGCTGAAAAATTCTCGAAGCACTCGGATTATACAGAAATAACCACTCAAATCTACGAATCCAACAATTTCTCGTCGGATTTCAGGCAAATATCCCCCAAAAAAATCATCATTTCGTAGAACCTCTAACCTATGATATATACAATAGGTGGCAAAATATCCCGCGAAGAAACTATAATCATTTGCCATAGGCATTATTTTAAAAACCCGAATAAATAAATAAATAAAAATTGGGTAAGTCAAAGTTATGAACTTATAGTAATGAGGTTGTAGTTAATGCTCAAAGACCTTGGAAGTTACAATAATCACTAAAATTCATTTTTTTTAAATACATAATGAATGGGGTACATGAATTTGACAAAATTATACCATTTTATTTAAATATAAATCTTTGTGATTAGTGGTTCATTTTTATTTAAATATAAATGTTTGTGATTAGTGCTTCATTTCTTTAAGCCATTTTCTATGCACATGCAAGGTGCTTGTAATTCCCAACTTTTTAGGTTAATTATAAAAAAAATACATGAAAAGAATTATGATTAAAAAAAATGAATTGGTCCCCCGGATGGGGTGCTAGTGCGGAACACTTGGCGTATAGCGGAGGCAGGGATCGGCCACCGGGGCATGGAGCCATGTGACAGGCTCGTGCCACCGCCCGCCACCCTACTCCTGCATTAAATTGCTCCTAGGACGTCGTAGAAGCTCATTTATGTAGCTTCCCTCTCCTTATGCGCGTCATTTCATGGCTTGGTTGCTGGTGTGTGCCCCTCGTCTCTGCTCGCGCTCTGAAGGGCTCCCCCCTTTGTTGTCATGGCCTGATTCTTTTTGAACCTTCATGATTTCTGCAGCCCCTACTCGTCTCCAGGCATTCTACCTCTGCCTGGTGCACCTAGTTTATTTTGACAGTCACAAGAAGCACCTCATGCCGCACCCAAGGGGGAGGTCGTGGAGAGGCTCTCCATGGAAACCTTGTCGGCCTTCTGTCTCGCCCCCTAACTCACCCTCCATCTGCTCCTCCCCTTCCCTTCAGCTCGAGCCTTTTATTTCTCCCTCTCCCGCTCCGCCTGTTTCGCAGCTTAATTGTCTAGCAATCATCCCCCGGATGTCGAGCTCCTCCTCGTGTCCCCTTCTTGCCCTTCCAACGGTTGAGCCGGCCCCTTTACCAGTTTTTGATTCTTTAAGGAAAACCGAAGGTGAGCCTCCTCCTCCTCGCAAGCCTTGGAACTCCGAGAACTAGTCCTATGACTCCTTTACGGCACGCAGCTGAGAGAAAGCCTGGCCATCCTTTATGGTTTGGTCTTTGAACTCCGTCAGGGGGTGGAGGACCTTCAATTTCGCCTGCAAGCCACGAACGAAAAGGTAGCGATCCTTCTTCATCTTCTTTCCTCCCTTCAAGAGGCTTTCCCCTCGAACCCGGCAGGGGCGGCTTCAGTGGAGGAACCCTGTGCGGCTACCAGTGGAGGAAACGCCAAGGTGCAACGATCCACAGAGAATGGGCTGGAGAAGGCCAAGCACGAGAACATGGCCGTGGAGGTGGACACAGCACGACGACCACTACAGGATACTTCGACAGGTGCCGATAGAACCGCGAGCAATGTGGAAGCCGAAGTGCAATGGGCAGACCAAGTGACGTATGTCGAAGAGGAACCTTGGACCGAGGACTTCCACGCCACCTGGCCAGGTTATTCACCAGATGTTTAAGCCCATAGTGGTATTTTAGGTCTTGTTAGCTTCTTTTCTTTTTTAACTGGTGACCAGTCTATTTGAGACTAATTTTCTTAGTTTATTACACCACTTATGCTTAACTCCCCTGCTGGCTAGACTGGTTTCCCCTTTGTTGAGGCAGTCCAGTAATTACAGTATGGCTATTTCTATATTTTGAAACTTTACTTTGGTTTTGGAAGGCCTTTAATATATAATACTTCTTACTTATAAAAAAAAAAATTAAATTGGTTTAAAATAAAAAAACATAATTTAATAATTAATTATAAAGAAAATACGTTCATATTTTTTATTTTTTTCAAATTAGTTTGAAATTAAAATATAATTCTATGTTAATCTAGCATAGATATTTTCATGATTACTTCAAAGATTTGTATATATAAATTAACAAATTCTATTTTATACTCAAATTATATCACAAATGCAATTAAATTTGATCATGATATTTACAAAGCTCTATATTATATATTATAGAGTTTAATATTTGATATATCAATCATTCATATAATATTAAATATATATTTTTGTAATTTGTAATTTCATGGTTTAAAGATTTGTACATATGAATTCACAAGTTCAATTTTATAATTGAATTAATGATGATGATGATTAATGTTCACTAAGATCTAATTAGTTTATTGGACTTTAAAAAGGTATAATAAATTTGTGTGTGATATAGATTTTGTGGGTTGCAAAGCTTGATGTTATATATTGGTTATATATTGGAGTTTAATATATGATATATCAATCATTTGTGTAATAATAAATATGCATTTTTTTAACTTTACAAATTCATAGTATATATTTTTAATGTATTTATTTAGATTTAGTGCATTATTATATACATATACACATACATAAAGGTTATTACTCAATTTCACTCAAATTGTAAAATGCACTTTACTTATCTCAATATAATAAGGTCAAAATCCAAAGATAAGATGGCCTTAACAACTTGTTTTAATCTTTACGAAGTTTTGACATCAAGCTAAAAAATATCCAACAACAAACCTACCTAGTGATAGGATTGGGAGTTGAGACATCATTGGGTGACTTTACTTACGCATCCAAAGGAAACTATGCCTAAAGCTCTAGTAAATTATCTCTCCTCGCATACTAAGATAGGAGATGCAACCATTGATATAGAGATGACCACAGAGTCAAACCCACCATTGCAAGAGTCTATGTCCATCTGTTGCATTGGAAGGGTGAGGTGGAGTAATGAATTAGAAAATTAAGATCACTAAAGAGAGCAAATCCCTCTTATTGAGTCAGAAAATGTATTGCAACTAGCATTATCACAAAATACTGCAATGTCTAATCAATGCATGTGTTGGATTTAAGTTGAAAAGGGAAAAAGGGAAATAATTAGTGTGCACGATCCTTGGTCACGGGAGTCATAGTATGTAGACCCGTAGTAAGTTATATAAAACAACCATTGATTTCATCACTAATATCCTTTCCTAGTTGGGATTTGTGTTGAAATTTTGGATCTAGGGAAATTAATGCAAATCTGAAATTCCAGCTCTCTTACTAGAGGTTTCATTGATTTAAGCCCCCTATGAACTTTCATCCTTAGGGGTGATCTAATATATTGATTTACAACAAAAAAATATTTCATTTCGCTTCAACCCAACACACTAGACAACTCAAGAGAAAAGCTGTCAAACATATGCCAACAAGTTTCAACCCTTAAGGCACATTTTTTCAAGCATATACTAGATCTGAAAATCACTTCATTACAACATAAAATTTTGTTTCTTATCTTCAACTTATATATTAAATTACTTAACAATATCATCTCTATGCTATGTCAAATCAGAGCGAACAACAAGTTTTGGAATTTACCTATGCAATAAGACACTACAAGTTGAAAATAAAATATGCAATTACACACACACACACACACACACACACACATATATATATAGCCCCGTCGGGTAGCCCAGTTGGTTGGATCCCCCACTGCCAAGCCTTTGGCCCTCTATCACAAGGTCGTGGGTTCAATTCTCTGGGTCCACCAGGGTTAGGCATGTTGCTTCGTTGCCAACTAGATGTGTCCCTTTGGGTTGACTGATGGTGACCTATTCCGTGGAATATATATATATATATGAAGTACAAGTACACAACATGACTTTATCACAAATTTGGTACAAGTCAAGCTCCCAAAACCCTAACTAGGGAAACCATATGAAAACCCTAGCCACTAACCTCTTCTAGCTAGGAATCACTCCCAACCAAAGCTAATCCCTCCACTAAATATCCTCAACATGTTAGCATCAAAACTGGTAAGTCCTCCTTGGGACATACAACTATCTTGCATCACACAAGTTCTCCATGCTATCATTGTTGTATTCCTTAGGGTTTACAAACCTAGCCATGTTACATCACACAAGTACATGGCATGACAACTCTAGTGCTAGCCTCCAAGTCTACATGTCCATCCTAGGGTTTAATTTCCTGAACCCTAGGTCTTCAACTATTACATCAACACAAGCACCAATACTTCCATGGAACATCAAGAATACAATAACCAAGTCTTCTTCTAAACAAGGCATCACACCCAGCTCAAGACTCATCAAGCCAAACTCTCCATGATATTTCTCTAGCCTCACGTCCCACAAGAATACTGATCAAAACATGCAAGTTGTTGGATCCACTCTCCATATATTCTACTAGGGTATAAATCATAGTTCTACAATAAGAACCATAATAACCATCATCATCTTCAACATCATGTTCTTCTCTAGGGTTTGCATGCATAACATAAACCCTAGCATCACATAATAGCAATCTCTCCATGAACATCTAATATGTCTCTCTCCCCCTATCTTCTCTTGGAGCTTCTGTATGAACCCTAGCATCATGTTCCTAAGGTTTCCTCATGAACCCTAATGTCTTTCTCCCTATAATACTTGTCCAAGACAATACAAAGAATAGAGTACAATGATGGCAGTGAATATAAAATCTCTCTCCTCTCTTATATAAATGGTGGGTGAGGTAGGCTAACATAAAATAAGGGCATAGTCCATACGTGTAACTAACAAAGTAACCCCACATAGAGCGCTCTACAATACAAGGATGTTCTTGTGTCAAACTAGGGTTTATCCAACCCCAAATATGAAATTCCCTCCAAGCATGATCCTCCTTTGGCTCGACACCCCTCATGCATGATGTGCACTCTCCAAAAATATATTAGTCCAACACTTCCTCTTCCATGATGGTCCAAGTAGCCTTATGAAATGCATTCCTCCTCTAACTATGTGCCACATGTACTCTTATGTACCAATTACACTCTCATGTGTGCTAATGTGGTCACAAAAATCCAATGCTTCTCCTCAACATATGTGTTTGGGTCCATCACCAACCTCCATGAAGTATGCTCCTTAACTCAAGCATCATCAAGTCAAGTGTCCAACCTCCAAGGTATGTATCGCACGGTCCCAAGCTCTAAGGGATAATTTCCCTCCTCCAAGTGTCGAGCACTCCTCCTTAGTAGGGACCTCCATTGATCGATCAAGCAACTCCCCCATTATGTGCACCCAATGATTTAGCCAACATGTTGATCACGGTAACAACCTCCTAGGTAAGGGTGTCATGCCCTCACTCTAACGAAGTTAAAGCATCCATCCAAACTGATACATTCATAGCAAAGGGGATAGGATACATATCATTGTCTTAGAAGGTGAAAACACTTTTGGAGTAACCCCAAAAGATAACAATTTGAACAATGATTTGTACACATGGTTAATGCACTTTTTTCTAATGCCTCAACATTTCTTTTCATTAATGGAGTCCTTTTAGATGAGATTCACAAATTGATTTAGCAAGGTTTCCCATTAGCTCCATATCTCAATGTACTTTTTTGTGATACCTTGGGTTACATTTTTGAAGTTTCTAGAATCTAGGGGAAAATCATACGTATCTCTATTCTTGAGGTGATTAATAATCATTTTGTGGATGACTCTCTGCTTTCCTTCCAGCTTTCTTAGGGCATTGTCAATAAATCCATGGAATGCTTCAATCTTTTTTGCATTGTAGTGGGGGTAGTGGTTCATGATGAGAAGATCAATTTTTGGTTGAATGGTGTTGAGGAGAAACCTCACTATTTAACTCACCCTTGGAAACATATCAAGGATGGAGACATTGTTCAGTTATTGAGCATTGTGTTTGGTGTGAATCTCTCCCTTTCATGTATGTGGTAATTGTGCCTTCTAAAGCTCCAAAAGAAATTCCAAAACTGGGGTTATAGAGATATTTCTTTTGTTGGAAAATAGACGATTATTAATAGGATTATGTATTATTTTATATTTATTATGTTTCTTTTTGGTTCCTTTTGCCTTCTTATTTTGCAAGCTTAAATAAATGGTAAGGGGTTTCCTTTGGCCTAATTTTTGGGTTACTAGAGGAATTCCACTACTCTAGTGGAAAATTTGTTCTTTCCCCAAGGATAAAGGGGGATTAAGATTGATTAATATGAATGGAAAGGAGAAATGCTTTCAACAAAATGGGTAGTGCACTACCATTTTGGAGATTAACCTTGGGAATGCTTATTGTGATTCAGGATCACATCTAGTTATCATTTGCATAGACTAAGAGGGAATTTTCTTATTAGTCTATCTTTACATATACAAATGATTTTAAAATCACCAGTCCCCTTGTAGTGAAAAAGATATGGGAGGCTAAGAAGAGATTTTGTCCATCCTTAGACTAGCAGTTGACTACAATATGAGATGATAAGATTTATCTTGTCACTCTATTTGGACAATGAAGGATAAAATGCCTACTTTGGTACATTCCCTGAGTTTGCTTCCCAAGAGCTAGTGTGTGAAGAAAAGAATTATTCAAAGGGTAGATTTGTGGGATAGAGATTCTAAATCTTGGAAAAGTTGGTAGGATCTATCCAAATAGTTTGGATTGTTACTTTCTGATCAATTTGAAATTTAAGATCTTTGGGAGCAAATTTCACAGTATGACATTTACAAGCTTAATTAACACAATCTAGGTTCCATTTGGAGAGACTGGATGTGGAGACATGGTAAACCCTTTTGGGTTACAAGCCTCATTGTTTATATTAGTACCTTAGCTCCGCTTTTTCATCCAAGAAGAAACTCAATCTCTGATGGGACCTATAAGATGCAAAGGATAAATTGGTTAATTGAATTCACATAATTTGTTCCTTTACATTATCATTCAAGATGGGAGTTTTCGCCTAGCTTATCATTTTCCAAGTATTTCCCACTAAGGAAAGACTCTTTTGGTGCATATTAACATATGCATCATGTGCATATTGTGACAAAGGTCCCTTCTTTTGGAACTATAAATTTCCCCATCACTATATGATTTTTATTTGGAATACTTATTGGTGTATCTTCCTTAGCAAGATAAATCAAAACATTGTCCTTCTGGGGGATGACTAATCTCTTGTGTTGTTTTTATTCAAAGGATTTTGACATTGTATTAGGCTTGTTTCTCTCAAGCACACACATGCACACTCGCACCCCCACTCTCGTAGGGGGTGACAGTAACACCCTCACCTTTTCACACACATGCACACCTACACCCCACCACCCATACTCTTAGGGCTCACCCTCCCTAGAGGTGTGGGTGGCAGGGGTACAAAATGTGCATGTGTGTGTAAGTAATAATGTACCTCCACCACCCATTATCTTGGGGCTCGCAGTTGTGAAAATTTTATATGGAAGTGTTGATGTGGGAATATTTTCAATAAGTCTCTACTATTTCTTCTTTCTTTCAAAGAGAGGTGATTAACCGACATGCTGAGGGGGGTGAATTCCATGTACTTAGTAGTAAGAATTAAACCCAAGGAGGAGGCCCAATTAGACTCTTCCCTATTTGGTATGGAATAATCCTTCGGATAATGGTCTGACAACCTTTCGATGAGATTTATTAATCAGTTAAAAGGTATTTCTACTCTCTTTATGTTTTTGTTGTTGGACACACTGACTACACTGAGAGGAGGGGGGTGAACAATGTAGGGCTCTTTTTCCCAAAACTCCCTAGTTAACAATCACCGTTAACTCATTACTCATTGTTTTCATTTATAACCAGTTAAATGTCAACACATATCAACAACATATATCAACAATATATCATTAACAAGTCATCACCACAAGGAACATAAAGAACACAAGATGTATGTACAATTTTCTTTTTATTACGGACTACAATCCTTGGGGTTTTTCAGCAACAATTGAATAGAGTACAACTCGACAAGAGAACCAACTATATAATGCAAGACTCAACTTACACCCTTATCACCAACTGAGATGAGGCAACAATCCTCAACAAATATCAATCTGTACCATAAACAAGTGCATCAACCATGCACCAACCTGTGCCAAACAACCTGTAATCAACCCGTACCATAAATAAATGCATCCAACCATGTACCAAGTATATATCAATCATGTTTAAACTAATCATCAACAATGACTCATCAATATGTACCAAAATCTTCAACTATACACCTCATGTATGTGCAAACTCATCAACTGCTTGTCTCAACCATGACTAGTTTTGGATTAGTCAACAACCCTAACCTGAAATAATCATAACTTTGTACCTGTAATGAATAAAGATATAAAACTGATACACAATGTTATTCAGTGTGCTTAATGCAATTTATCCAGGTTTCACTACTTGGAACCTCTCATAAAATGATTTATAGCAAAAATGGCATACCTTGCTGAATTTTGGCTTGTTCTAGAGAGCAACCTTGTAGAGCGTGTCCCGCACAGAATATTTGTTGAATCGATATGAAATTGTTACACAGAATACTAAAGACTGTAATAAAACCAAATCAATTGGTCTCACTAAATTTGGATCTGTTATGAAGAAGTTATGACGTTTTTACCTGAAACACTTGTTTTATACTAGTTTCAGGACTAGCCACAAACCCTATTTTCCACGGAGTGTATCTCCAAAAATACAACGACCCACAAGCTTAATTTTTTACCATGGATACTTGGATATGTTTCCTCAATGGCATATCAATATCATTGTCTGAATCATTATATAAAAAAAGTTATTATGAAAATGGTGAGATAACCTATAAATATCATACCTTAGAAAGCATCATGAAAAGAAGTTATCCTCCCTTGAATTTTGGCCCTCTTTTGTTCACCTTCCCTCTAAAATTTGGCTTAGATATCCTTTGGTTACCTCAGTCACCTATAGATATTCAATATTTCTCATGTGTTCCACACCAAAAATGCTCAAGAAGCTCTCACAAGAAGTTCTCCATCAATACTCCAAAAGATATTCTCACAAGAAGCTCTCCACTGATCCACAAAAAGGATGATCTACAAGAGACCATTGCTTTTTTATTTATACTTTCATCCTCTAGGTCACTTAACCCATTTTTAGGTCACTTAACCTATTTTCCTTATTTTAGGGTTAACCACTTTCCATAAATAGAAAGTTCTCCAATAAAATATTCCTTCTTGATTTTGTCACCTTACTTTATCATTTCTTGATTTTGTCACTTCTCTTTATTATTTAAATAACCCACCTTGACTTTGTCACTTTAATTTATCATTTAAATAATATTAACCAATTTCTAGGTCACTTAACCTATTTTCCTTATTTTAGGGTTAACCACTTTCCATAAATAGAAAGTTCTCCAATAATTTATCATTTAAATATCCATTCTTGATTTTGTCACCTTACTTTATCATTTCTTGATTTTGTCACTTCTCTTTATTATTTAAATAATCCACCTTGACTTTGTCACTTTACTTTATCATTTAAATAATGATTTTTTCTTTTAGGTCACTTTGACTTCTTTGACC
>ML802654.1:169278-182385 GCA_009831015.1 Picea engelmannii | reverse complement strand
TCCACAAAGCATCTTCCCGTGAGGGCTTTCACCATAAGGGGACCACTTTGGAGTTCATCCATATTTACTTCTTATCAACCATGAGAAAACAATAATGAGTCATATTTACATCAAACAATATTGGGTCCATTACCCAAACCTTTGTGCTATGTGGCTTTCTTCAAGGGTTGACATCAATGACAACCAACCTTAATCAACAACAACAATGTATCCTACTTGATCACATCTCCAACACCTTATGGTGTTATGAAATCTTACATTATATATTCTTTCATAAGATCTACATTCAAAATCTTTGTGACCATATTCATTACATGAATAACAATGCCCATGAAAAATACTTTCATACCTTTGCTTTGGTGTCCCAAAGATAGCTTCTTGATGTCTTCCTTCCTTTGTTCTTTTGAAAATTTCCTTGCCTTGTGTAGATGGTTTCTTTGCAACATTGCCTTCCTTCTTTGATGGACTTACCTCATGCTTCTTTGAGGTGCTTGCTTCAGCATGTGTAGCTTCTTCTTTGTATCCAAGACCTGATTTATCATATGGTGATCTTTGACTTTCCAAGAGCTCATCCAAGATTTTTGAGCTATTCAAGAATTTATTTGACTTCTCCACTTTCTTTCTAAGATCAACAATTTCAACTTCTAACTTATGAACTGACTCTTCCTTTTCATTTATTTGATCCTTCAATAGTTCCTCTACCCTTTTGGCTTCTTCAATTTGGGTCTTGAGATGGACAATAGTTTCAAAACTTTTTCTAATTTCATCATCTACCTTCATATCTTCTTTTTCATTCTTTAGTATTGTGATCTCTTCTTCCTTTTCTATTAATTGAGTCTTATTGCTCTCTTCTTGTTCCTTGAGCATTCCCTTTAACTTCAAGATGTGCCTTTGACTTCTCCTAAGAAACTTCTTAGTGTTATCCGAAAGATAGTTATAGTGTGTATAAAAATGATCACTTCTATATCTATATAAGCCATCTTCAACTTCTTCTTGAAGTTCCAATAGATATTCTTCTATTCTTTCCATGGGATAACTACCATCAAACTTTACACAAATTGTTTCTAGATCATCTTCTTCACTTGAGAAAAATTCAACATCATCACATTTTGAATCATTACAATCAATAGTCTTTGGAGATTCTATTTCTTCATTTGAAATACTTTTGGGATCTTCCTTTGTGCTATCTTCACTTGAAATGTTTTCAAGATCACATTTAGAAATAATACAATAAAGAGTTTTTGATGATTCTTTACCTTTAATAGTCTTGATGGAGTGGTCTTCAATATCTCCCTTCTCCTTCTTGCTTTGATATGTCTCCTCTAGCTTTAGCCATAGATCCTTGGCGAAAGTGCATTGTTCCATGCTTTCTTTGATAGGGCTTGAGATTCCACTAAGAATGGTCTCGAGAGACAATGTATCGTTCTTCTTTCCTTCCCTTTGAGCTGCAAACTTTGACTTGTTCTTCAATGAAATTGATCCACCAATGGCTGCCTTCCAAATAGTTGCTCCCATTGTCTTCAAATTCACTCTCATCTCTATTCTCCAAATAGAATATTTTTCCTCATAAATGATTGGTATTTCATCATCCATTTGTGTGTCTATGTATCTCCGTCAAGCTTGTTAAGGTTTGTAGTGAAGGCCCGCTCTGATACCAATTGTTGGACACACCAACTACACTGAGAGGGGGGGGGTTGAACAGTGTAGGGCTCTTTTCCCCAAAACTCCTTAGTTAACAATCACCATTAACTCATTACTCATTGTTGTCATTTATAACCAGTTAAATGTCAAAACATGTCATCAACATATATCATCAATATATCATTAACAAGTCGTCACCACAAGGAACACAAAGAACACAAGATGTATGTACAATTTTCTTTTTATTACAGACTACAATCCTTGGGGTTTTTCAGCAACAAATGAATAGAGTACAACTCTACAAGAGCACCAGCTCTATAATGCAAGACTCAACTTACACCCTCAACACCAACTAATATGAGGCAACAATCCTCAACAAATATCAATCTGTACCATAAACAAGTGCATCAACCATGCACCAACCTGTGCCAAACAACCTATAATCAACATGTACCATAAACAAGTGCATCCAACCATGTACCAAGTATATATCATGTTTCAACTACTCATCAATATGTACCAACATCATCAACTATACACCTCATGTATGTGCCAGCTCATCAACTGCTTGTCTCAACCATGACTAGTTTTGGATTAGTCAACAACCCTAACTTGAAACAATCATAAAATTGTACCTATAATGAATAAATATTTGAAACTGATATACAATGTTCTTCAATGTGTTTTATAAAATTCCTCCAGATTTCACTACTTGGAACCTCTCAGAAAAGGAGTTATAGCAAAAATGGCATACCTTGCTGAATTATGGCTTATTCAAGAGAGAGATCTTGTAGAGTGTGCCCTGCACGGAATATTTGTTGAATCAATTTGAAACTATTACAAAACATACTAAATACTGTAACCTAACCAACTCAATTGGTCTCACTGAATTTCGATCTGTTATGAAGAAGTTATGACGCTTTTACCCAAAACACATGTTTTAGACTAGTTTTGGGACTTGCCACAAACCTTATTTTCCACAGAGTGTATCTCCAAAAATACAATGACCCACAAGATCAAATTTTTACCATGGATACTTGGATATGTTTCCTCAATGGCGTATCAATCTCATGGTCTAAATCATTATAGAAAAAAAGTTATTACGAAAATGGTGAGATGGCATGTGTTGGCGACGGAAGTCACTCCTGGATTGCTAGCAGGAGCAGAGCCCGACGCCCATCAGTTTTATGTCACAGTGGTTTATAGATGGGGTGATCGAATAGAAGCCAACTCAAAACAATATCATTCCAACTCCAAAACTAGGCCAGGCATGCATAGGTGAGTGAGGTCTTATATAAACTTCAGACAGTGAGTTGTAGTAAAGGGTGAACAGGTGGAAGACTTATATAAGAGAAAAGCAGAGGTCTGTTATTAACATCGGGTTTCTAACAGGCTGAGGAAGAATACGTTCAAACGCAATATCATCTTACATTCAAACGCAAATCCAGAGAATGCAATAATGCAACAATAAATCTTTTATCATAACATAACTGCAATAATTTGCGCGAATCAGTCAATCACGAACTCTCTTAGCATGAGACAGAAATTAGATGGAGTAAGAAAAATTGTCTGTCATAAAACAAGATATCTCATATACAGATGCATAACTAGTAAACTAGAATATCTATTAAAACTTTACAGTAGGGAGCTCTTCTCTACCATCGATCATTACAAAATGGCAAAAATGCCTACATATACTCTTCCCTTCCTTTCGCCCAGTAGAGGCATCTCAGAAATTTCAATGGATGGCGTCACCTCAATCAAATCTAGCCTGCATTGCTCTATCATATGCTACCTTAATTCGGCATGGCCCGCGCCAGATGTAGTTGAACCCTTTGAATGTTGACTTGGCGTTTGCAGGTTCTTCTGGCGAATTGAAGACTCGGCGTGGCTTCCCTGAGGAGAAATGGTACAGGGGACCCTCCCGGGCAGACTTTCGGTCGAGACCTCCATACTCTGCAATAAATGAGTGAGGTGAGGTTTGAGCCACCCTCTCTTTTCTTCATTAATCTTCAGCAGGTACTGGGATTTAGCTCACGTCGAATCGGCATCTGGAGCATCACAATGCCTTCCTTCTGAGATTTAGCTCGACGCTTCGGGGCCCGAGTGGCCAAATGACAATCATAAACGCCCCTCCTCTAGGCCTCCTTCTTGATGACCAGGCACCAAAACCATGGGCCCGACTCTGGGTGCTTTCGGAGCTTCGGGATTCGGGGTTTCGAGAGGTGAAGCGACGAGGAGATCTTACCACGCGAACTCCCGAACGCCGACATGACGTAGATACGTGCCGCACGTCCTTCAGATGGACGACCCAGATATTATTTACTATTATAAAGAGGTTGTCCCCCTTTCACCCGCTCGCTTGATATGATCTGGTGCTGAGACCCTGGGCTTCGTTCGAAGGGTACTTCGGAGCTTCGTCGATTGACACTTCCAAGTGAAATGAGCTGAGAGCTCCCTGTTTTCTGAAACCCCGATCTGCGATATGCCGACAGGCTGCCACCTGTCCCGGTGAGATCGGACGGTCCAGATTTGTTTTGAACCATGGTGCTCCCTCTTGCTAAACCCCGGGAAACTCGGTAGCTCCGAAAACCCGAACACCGTCGATCTGTTTTTATGGATGGATCTCGGCTGCCGACAGCAAAAACTTCGTCGGCTCGCTTGACTTGCTACTGAAAACGGGATTCTCCTGTGCTACGCTTGGGCGCTTTCTGCGCAAACTATGGGTCTGGGATCCTTCGCACCTAGGATAGAAATAATTGCTAACATTAGGCTCCATGGGGGATAGAGTCGTCCCTGTGATGCTCTAAGAACTCCTTATGCAGCTTCAGTGCCTTGCTATTGGGATAAGGAGTCACTTATTAAGCCGGAAAACATGCAAAAAGAAAATAAAACAAGAAAAAGGACAATATTTACAAACAGAGGAGTCATCTAGGCTCAAATAAAACATTTTTTCAGAAAATGCCCATTCACTGGGCTGTTGAAAACCTCTTCACCCTCCAGATCCTGCAACGCATATATGTTGTTGGAGAAAATCTTAGAGATTTTAAATGGGCCGATCCAGAGGGTGTCGAACTTATTGTGCTTGCCTTTATCTTGTCTGGGTGCGTCCCACTTAAATACCAAATCCCCGATATCGAACTCCTTTTTCCTGACCTTCCTGTCAAAAGCCTGCTTGATCTTCTGCTAATGACTGTAAGTTGCGTCCCTCACTTGTTCTCTGATCTGTTGCACTTCCACTATCTGATGAATTCTTCTGATCATATGATCTGGTTCTCCCTCGTAGTCTTGAAAGAACTTCGCCACAGGTAAGGCAAGATGAGTAGGGAAAACCGCCTCTGCTCCGTAGACTAGTTGAAATGGCGAAGTGCCCAGAGACTTCTTCGTTGTGACACGATCGGCCCACAGAGAAAATTTCAACTTTGAATCCCAGGCCCTTTTGTTGTCCTCCAATATTCTTTTAATGATCCTTATCAGGCTTTTGTTGGAGGACTCTGCTAAACCGTTGCCTTGGGGATAGTAGGGGGTGGAGTGAACTAGTGAGATCTAGAACTGTTCGCAGAACTTAATTAGAGGCTCAGACCTGAAAGAAGCAGCATTATCGGTGGTGATCCTGCTGGGACAGTCAAATCTGGCTATGATATCCTCCAGGAAGATGATAATTACTTTGTGTGATGTGCTTCTGGTGGGGACAACTTCTATCCACTTGGTGAAATAATCTGTTGTTGTTAGAATCCATCTGTGTTGACCACTTGAGGGAGGATGAATTTCTCCAATGAAGTCCAACCCCCACTGCTGAAAAGGGGTTGGAGATACTATAGGCTTCAATGGCAGCGACTTGAGTTGTTACTTTCCTGAGAACTTTTGACATTTGGTGCAAGCTCTGATCTCCCTGCAAACATCGGGGAATAAAGTGGGCCAGTAATACCCAGCTTGGAGTATCTTGTGGGATGTGGTCTTCCAGAAATGATGACCTCCGCAAAGCCCGCTATGAAAATCAAATGTAACCTTCTGGGCCTCTTGCGGGTCTAGGCAGCTCAAAAATACCCCCAGAGGGTCTTTCCAGTACAAGGTTTGGTCAATGAGGAAATACCTGACCACCTTGAGCTTAAGAGCCCTCGCTTTGCTTTTTCCCATTCCATCGGGGGGCTTCAATTCCTGCAGAAAATACAGAAAGTCACGATACCAGGCACATTCTGCCAGCGATAAGCCATCTTGAGAGCGTTGTCTAGGTGATTTAGCTTGCTGAGATCCTGGGCGAGTATTGATGAAACTAACTCTCAAGGCTTCGTAGTTGGATTCAGCCAGTAGCTTGGCTAAACCTTGCCCCTTAACCAACTTGGTGGGTTTTATCTCTAAGTCAAATTCCAGAATTTTAGCGATCCATCGGCCTCTTTTTCCATCTACGTCGGGCTGCACAAGGATGTCCTTCACAGAAGTTTAAGGAACATATGTTGTTACTTTTGAATGCAAGACATAGACTCTGAAGGCTTTAAGAGCTTTCACTAAGGCATAGGCCTGTTTCTCCATGATTTCATACCTACTCTCTGCGTCTCTTAACGCCTGGCTAAAAAAGGTGATAGGCTGCTCACGCCCTTCCTCATTTTTCTGCAGTAAGACCGTCGCCACTGTATCCCAGGAAGCAAAAGAAAAAATCAGGAAATCTTTGGAATAATCAGGACTGATTAACACAGGCGCCTCAGTCAATGCCTTTTTTATTCGGTCAAAAGATGCCCGAGGCTCAGCGGTCCATCTCACTTCATTTCCCTTTCTGAGCATTGATGTGATGTGTTTTACCAGTTCAATGAAATTTGAGACGAATCTCCTCAGGAAGTTAATCTTTCTTAGAAATGCCTGGACCTCTTTTTTAGACCTGGGAAGTGACAGGGTTTGAATTGCCTCCACTCTGTTGGGATCAATTCTTACTCCTTCCGCCGATACTATATGGCCTAGCAGCTTGCCCTCCATCATAGCAAACAAGGACTTCTTGGGATTTAGGGAAAGACCAAAACTCCGGCACTTTGAGAAAACTTTCCTTAAGTGACAGCAGTGCTCTTTATCAGACCTGGAGAAAATCGTGATGTCATCTAGGTAGATCACTACGAACTGGTCTTTTTCTCTGATGAAGGATATATCCATGGCTCGCTGAAGTGTTGTTCCTGCATTCATCAACCCAAATGGCATTTTGGCATACATGAATGTGCCCGAAGGAGTGGTGAAGGTTGTCTTCTCCCTGTCCTCAGGCATGATCAATATCTGATTATAGCCAGAAAATCCATCGATCATGGATATCCTGGATGCACCAGTTACCCTCTGCAATATATGTTCCATCTTAGGTAGGGGGTAATTGTCTTTCTTTGAGCTTCTATTCAGGTTCCTAAAATTGACACAAAGCCTGATTTCTCCGCTTTTCTTCCTTACTGGGACCAAGTTGGCCACCCACTCGAAATATCTCAAGGGGACAATGATTTGTGCATCCAACAACTTTTTAACTTCCTTCTCCATGATGGGAAGCAACATGGGATTTATTTGTCTTAGCTTCTGCCTGAATGGCCTAGCCTCTTCCTTCAATGGGATCTTATGCTCGATGACAGATGTGTCATACGTCTTGAGGTCTTCGTATTTCCATGCAAACACATCGGGGAACTCTTGCAACAACTGCGTATATTCGGCCCTCTGTTCTCTGGTCAAACTGCTTGACAATTTGACGAATCTAGGCTCCTCCTGTGAACCAATGTTGCATTCGGTTGTATCGACATCTTCATTTGAGACCTTGCCCTTTACTAGCACATCATTCCCATCGAACAATATTTCTAGAGGGACAAGTCCTCTCAGAATGTGATTGCTAGGCAGCTGAATGATCTGATGATTAGCGATTTTATTTAAAAACTGCTCAGGACGAGGGTCACCTTCCAGGTCGGGATCCTGGTCAATATGCAACGCAGAAAATTCGTCAACTGATTAGAGAAACCTTTCGAGTTCCGAATCATTCTTGAACACCTTCCAATGCTTGACATTGTCTGGCACCGAGGGCCTATATGTTATATCAACATCATTTTTTACCATAGGCGGTAGAGGAAATTTGAGCAAACTAGCTGAGACAGCTAAAGAATCAGCCAAAGTATTTTCTCCCCTCGAAATGAAAGAAATGTTAAAATCCAAGAAGAAATTATCAATAAGGTCCCATACTTCATTCCGATAATTTCTGAGTCAGGGACTATGGGAACGATAAGCATTCCTTACCTGTTGAATAATCAACTCAGCATCTCCGAATATTTCTATCTCTTTAATTCCCATTTCCTTTGTGGCCCTCATACCCAAAACAAGAGCTTCATACTCTGCCACGTTGTTGGTGGCTTCGAATTCTAGCTTGTATGACAGGGACACGACTTCTTGACAAGGTGATATGAAAACCACTCCAGCGCCAGCGCCTTCGCTAGAAGAAGCTCCGTCAAAAAAAATCTTCCACACAGAGGAGCTTTGAGGGGAAATCAGATGATCATGGCTGGGATGTTTTCTGATTAGTAAAGATCTTTCAGGGGCATCGGTAAGCTACAACAAACTAGACCCCAAGTTGGTGTCAAGTGCAAAAATGGGGTGATTGGTAGGGTCGGCTTCATCACTGACAATGTAGGCTAGCTAGGCTTCTCTATATAATCTCCTTTGTTCCCCTCCGAAGACCGGAATGGTGGAATATGTGAGATCCATCTATAGTGTCCCTCCAAGTTTTTTGATCCATGATCTAGACAATAACATATCGAATTTGGGGGGGACATCGGCTACCACAATATCCATGACCACACTTTTCATGGGCAACTGAAACAGGGAAACCACCAGGTCTTTGATGACTCCTAGACACTGCACTCTCCTTGAATCAAAAGAATATAAATCATGATAAGTTCTTGTCACCTCCAGTCCCAATTCTTCCATGACTATTTTTGGCATAAGGTTATGGGAAGCCCCTGAATCCATGAGGCAGTTATGCAGCACTTTATCATGTATGTTCAGGGATGTATAGAAGGGGGGGGATGAGTCATCTCTGTCTTCTACCATGGGGCCTAATATGATGACTAGCTTCTCATCTTGAAGGTTTACTGAGCCAGAGGGGGCTGGGGGGACTCGGATTGTAGCAGCTTGGAGAGGGATCTTTTAAAATATTCGTTTTTAACTAGCTCTGAGAGGGGGACGGGGATCCTGATCTTTTGAATTTCATGTTCAAAATTAAAGGGTGGAATGGGCTTAGGAGCTTCCCTTACCTCAGTGATGGTTTCTTTGACTATTGGCACAACGCTCTGAGATATTTTATCTTTAGTAGCGGCTGCTGCAACTTTAGTAGGTCTTTCTGCTATGAGGGGCTGGTCTGGGCTGCCAAAGTCTCCTTCTTTCCTTCTCGACCTGAGATTATATCTGTTAGAAGTGTGACCGGCCCTTTGTTCCTTCCCCAACTCATGAATTTGAGCACTCATCATGGATTCTTCATATGCGGACTGCGTCAAATGAGGAAATGGGGGAGCTTCTTCAATACAGTGAATTTCAGGGCCAAACTCGTATATCTCCTCTCTTTCCTCATGGTCAACTAGGTTGTTTTGGAGAGGGGTTTGAACCCTTTGATCTTCTCTGTCTTTTCCCCTTTGTTCCCTCGGGAAAACCTGAGGCATATTGTTAGTAGGTCGTCTGAAACCTCTATTATTAGTGTTCTGGGTATTTCTGTACATGGGATTCCCCTCTAATTCCCACATTTCCACCTTGGTAGAAAGCGATTTTAGTGCTCTAGCTGTCTCATCTATCTGATGGGGCAGGGGAGAGGAACTGGATGAGGAAGCTTCAGGCCTTCTCTTGGACATATTTCTATCACTTGCGTTCATGAGTCGGTTGACAGCCAATATGTTAGATTCTACCTCCACGGCCGCATCCTGCATGTGGGCCAGCGTAGCAGCTCTTCTCTCCCTTAGCAGTAGGCAGAAATCAGGATGAAAAGCGTTGGAGTAAGTGATCTTTGCAGAGGCTTCGGAGGGTTTTATCTCAGTAGGGATTTTGTTGTACATTTTATTAAATCTCTTGGAGAAGTCGGAGACAGACTCTCCTTCCTTTCTCTTCAACGACCCAAACTCTATCATGTAATACATGAAATCTTTTTTATCTCCCCACTATCTCAAAAAGGTACTATCTAAAGCTTCGATCCCATCAATAGATCCAGGAGGCAGGGCCTTGAACCATTTTCTAGCCTCTCCTTGGAGACTATGGATGAAAATCCTCATCCATACATCTGCGTGCATGATAACATTATCATCCACGAAAGTATAAAAGGCTGCTAGGTGTTCTTCAGTAGCTATGTCCCCCTCGCCTGTAAACTTGGGTAGCTGCTTTAGGTATCCTTCTGGTGGGAGGGCATTAAGAAGTTGTGGTAAGACAAGAGGAGCATACCTAGCGGCTATGATGGCCTCCATTGCGGTCATAGGGGGATTTGCTCCGGCCATATGGATATTATGTAAAGGGGAACTCGGAGGAGAACGAACTCAAAACATGGATACCAGGGATGAGTTCTTAATGGGAGTGGGAAACAAGAGAGGATTTAAGGAGAAAAGTAACGAGCTCAAGTCAGTAGGTGCTCCTCCTTGTGCAGGAGTGGGGAAATCTTCTATGGTCCTGGGTCTACACCAAGGTACAGCTTGAGAGGAGAGGGGAGTGACAAGGATTTCTCCCTCCAATCCTGGACCAGGAGGGGAAAACTCAGTAAGAACACTCCCAAAATTCAGGAAACGGGAAACTTCTGAAGGAGGTCTATTAAGAAACTGAGGAGGAGAAAACGGAGTTCTTATAGAAGGAGATGGTGGATTACCTGTTTCGGCGGTGGAAGCTTCTTCTTTAGGGGTCTTTCCTTTCCTGAGAACCACCTCTGGATCGGTTTTAGGTGTAGCTAGGGGCAGCTATGGATAAGACCGCATGTGTCTGCCTCTGAAAGCCACAATTGATAGAGCAAGTTCTCCTAGCGGAGTCGTCACAATGGAGTCGCCAGGTGCATAGCAACAATCTTTGATAATTCTGATATCTGATGCACCTTCAGAATCAGTTAATCGTTGTCGTCAATCCCGGGGAAAATATTCAACTTCGTCCCCGGCAACGACACCAGAAATGTTGGTGACGGAAGTCACTCCTGGATTGCTAGCAGGAGCAGAGCCCGACGCCCATCAGTTTTATGTCACAGTGGTTTATAGATGGGGTGATCGAATGGAAGCCAACTCAAAACAATATCATTCCAACTCCAAAACTAGGCCAGGCGTGCATAGGTGAGTGAGGTCTTATATAAACTTCAGACAGTGAGATGTAGTAAAGGGTGAATAGGTGGAAGACTTATATAAGAGAAAAGCAGAGGTCTGTTATTAACATCAAGTTTCTAACAGGCTGAGGAAGAAGACGTTCAAACGCAATATCATCTTACATTCAAACGCAAAGCCAGAGAATGCAATAATGCAACAATAAATCTTTTATCATAACATAACTGCAATAATTCGTGCGAATCAGTCAATCACAAACTCTCTTAGCATGAGACGGAAATTAGATGGAGTAAGAAAAACTGTCTGTCATAAAACAAGATATCTCATATACAGATGCATAACCAGTAAACTAGAATATATGTTAAAACTTTACAGTAGGGAGCTCTGCTCTACCATCGATCATTACAAAATGGAAAAAATTCCTACATATACTCTTCCCTTCCTTTCGCCCAGTAGAGGCATCTCAGAACTTTCAATGGATGGCGTCGCCTCAATCAAATCTGGCCTGCATTGCTCTGTCATACGCTACCTTAATTCGGCATGGCCCGTGCCAGAGGTAGCTGAACCCTTTGAATGTTGACTTGGCGTGTGCAGGTTCTTCTGGAAAATTGAAGACTCGGCGTGGCTTCCCTGAGGAGAAATGGTACAGGGGACCCTCTCGGGCAGACTTTCGGTCAGTACCTTCATACTCTGCAATAAATGAGAGAGGTGAGGTTTGAGCCACCCTTTCTTTTCTTCATTAATCTCCAGCAGGTACTGGGATTTAGCTCATGTCGAATCGGCATCTGGAGCATCACAATGCCTTCCTTCTGAGATTTAGCTCGACGCTTTGGGGTCCGAGTGGCCAAATGACAATCATAAACGCCCCTCCTCCAGGCCTCCTTCTTGATGACCAGGCGCCAAAACCATGGGCCCGACTCTAGGCGCTTTCAGAGCTTCGGGATTTGGGGTTTCGAGAGGTGAAGCGACGAGGAGATCTTACCGCGCGAACTCCCGAACGCCGACATGATGTAGATATGTGCCGCACGTCCTTCAGATGGACGGCCCATATATTATTTACTATTATAAAGAGGTTGTCCCCTTTTTACCCGCTCGCTCGATATGACCTGGTGCTGAGACCCTGGGCTTCGTTCGAAGGGTACTTCGGAGCTTCGTCGATCGGCACTTCCAAGTGCAATGAGCTGAGAGCTCCCTATTTCCTGAAACCCTGATCTGCGATATACCGACAGGCTGCCACCTGTCCCGGTGAGATCGTACGGTCTAGATTTGTTTTGAACCATGGTGCTCCCTCTTGCTAAACCCCGGGCAACTTGGTAGCTCTGAAAACCCGATGACCGTCGATCTGTTTTTATGGATGGATCTCGGTCGTCGACGGAAAAAACTTCGCACGCTCGCTTGACTTGCTATTGAAAACAAGATTCTCCTGTGCTGCGCTTGGGCGCTTTCTGCGCAAACTGTGGGTCTGGGTTCCTTCGCACCTAGGACAAAAATAATCGCTAACAACATGTAAATAACATACCTTAGAAAGAATCATGAAAAGAATTTATCCTCCCTTGAATTCTGGCCCTCTTTTCTTCACCTTCCCTTTGAAATATGGCTTAGATATCCTTTGGTTACCTCAGTCACCTATAGATCTTTAATATTTATCAAGTGTTCCACACCAAAAATGCTCGAGAAGCTCTCACAAGAAGTTCTCCATCAATACTCCAAAAGATATTCTCACAAGAAACTCTCCATTGATCCACAAAAATGATGATCTACAAGAGACCATTGCTATCTTATTTATAATTTCATCCTCTAGGTCACTTAACCCATTTATAGGTCACTTAACCTATTTTCCTTATTTTAGGGTTAACCACTTTCCATAAATAGAAAGTTCTCCAATAAAATATTCATTCTTGATTTTGTCACTTCTCTTTATTATTTAAATAATCCACCTTGACTTTGTCACTTTACTTTATCATTTAAATAATATTAACCCATTTCTAGGTCACTTAACCTATTTTCCTTATTTTCAGGTTAACCACTTTCCATAAATAGAAAGTTCTCCAATACTTTATCATTTAAATATCCCTTCTTGATTTTGTTACCTTACTTCATCATTTCTTGATTTTGTCACTTCTCTTTATTATTTAAATAATCCACCTTGACTTTGTCACTTTACTTTATCATTTAAATAATGATTTCTTCT
>ML802654.1:147164-169228 GCA_009831015.1 Picea engelmannii | reverse complement strand
ATTATTTAAATAATCCACCTTGACTTTGTCACTTTACTTTATCATTTAAATAATGATTTCTTCTTTTAGGTCACTTTGACTTCTTTGACCTTGGGGGCTTCAAGCCTTCATGTGGGGGTCCTTCATCTTCGTAAGGCCGTAACTCTCAAACCATGAGGAGTTATATGACATTCTGCATACCACCAGAAATGGCATGACAAGCACTATTCATCTAGGATAGTTTCACCAACAATTTCCTTGATCTTCATCTCATTATTCCACATACAAGCATGGGTCCTCCAACCATTCTTCTAGGATAACTCAATCCACAAAGCATATTCCCGTGAGGGATTTCACCATAAGGGGACCACTTTGGAGTTCATCCATTTGTGCACCTTATCAATCATGATAAGACAATAATGAGAGCATGGGTCCTCCAACCATTCTTCTAGGATAACTCAATCCGCAAAGCCTCTTCCTGTGAGGGATTTCACCATAAGAGGACCACTTTGGAGTTCATCCATTTGTGCACCTTATCAATCATGATAAGACAATAATGAGTCATCTGTACATTTTTCCAACAATGCATCATGTACCAATGAAACCACATCGATCCATCTTCATCATGTATCAATGACAACTCATTGATTCATCTTCATCATATCAATGACAACTCATTGATCCATCTTCATCTATGCATTATCATCAAGGACAATGCATATTACATTACATCAATCATCAATGAATCAATCCTTTGGCATCAATCAATCACTTGACATCAATCAATCAAACCATTTGCATCAATGACAACATGATCCAACATTTGTAATGTGTGTAATTGATATGGGAAATAGATCTTATTCTAATAAGTTTTAAAGAATTTTTCTACCAAAGGATAACCCTTAAGAATAATCGATATAAGTGATTAATAGCTTTGAAGTCTTTAAGAAATAATTATATCAAGAAACATTACTACATGATTACCTTTACTAAAACCTGAAATGTGTAAAGAGGGGAAATTTGCTCTCAAAAGATAACTCTTGCAAGTAATGGTTGTGAATAACCCTACAACTGTATTTGTTCTTCTAAGAAATAATTCTAATGAAAGATATAACTAACAAGATACTCCCAAGAAACATACAACAATTTTTCATTCGTTCCATTAATGATTACAAAAGTAATTCTATAATTATCATTGTACTAGATAGCAAAACCATAATTATAAAGGCTAAGAAACTAATTAATAAAGAAATATTTAAATTCACATCTAGCAAGTCATGCAATCATACAAGATAACTTAGCAGAATTGAAATCCTTACTTGAGATGTCTGGCACACTAGTTGTTTGCAAAATAGTCTAGAATACGAGTAAATGCACATGGTAATTCAACAAAATTCCTTAGCTCCTATAGAGCTTATGACTTAAACCTTCGAAATAATTATCCAATTACATTCCAGAAATTTTCTCCAACTCCACCAAAAAAGAGCCCCCTTCCTTAGAGGTTGATCCCTCTATTTATTTCCATTACAATTTTCCAAAAATACTATATTTAGAAAAAAATAAAAACCAGGAAATTCCTAAATTAAAAGTGATTTAAGATTACTTGTGTGATATGGGAGTCTCAAGATTTGCATGATCGTCAATATACACGGCCCACTATGAGTACAAATTGGCACATCTCTAGTTATAGAAAAACCTATGTTGATCCATTGGGATACTCAAGTTTTCTTTGTTTTATTTATACCACCGAGTGTAACCCTATATCTTAGGCATCAACTACCCCAATCTATCGACAACTTTGATCGCTCCTACCACAATTTTTTGGAGATGGCCACACATGATTGAAGTTATCTTTTTGAGCTATGCTTGATACTCATTGATAGTTCACTTGAAACTTGTGAATACCTCTTTAATTGGATGAAAATATTTAAGCAATCTAAATGTTGGCAGCTAGAGGTCGATCATGGTTCGATTGATCATTTCCCATGTTCTTTTAAAGCAGATCATTCTTCTACAATCTAATTCATTGGCTCTTCAATGATATTTTCCCATTACTATGTTTTTTAATGCATCATGGATATATTGTCATCCATTATGATATCGATGCCATTGTCTTATTCTCCTTGATCTTTCTGGATTTCTCTGATGAAATCTACCAAGTTCAAAGCCATGACATCCTTTTTCTCTCCACCTAATCACTTATTTATGTGCTATAGACAACATAAGGGTTTCCTTCTGAAATTCAACTACCCTTTTGAGAAAGGTGTCTCGAATCTTATGGTGTTTATCATGTTCTTCAAGGAGGTCATCAACAAAATTAGAAGCATCTTTGAATTCTTGATAATATTGAACTTGACGTTGGAGTGATGCCAATTATTTCCTTGCATATTTTAGCTCATTTTCTTCTCCCATGGCCTTGTCTAACGAGCCATGTGAAATGGAAATTCCTGTTGAGACCATCTTACTCATCCGAGCTCTTTTCACATCAAGTATGACTTCTTCAGAGGTACAGAGTATGCCACTGTCATCAGTGAGCTTTATTTTCCCCTGTGTTCTTCTGACGATTGACTTCCTCTTCCAATAATATGCAAGGGAGTCCAAATCAATGGTATGGGCCAATATCCCCAAGATACTATATTATTCAAACTTCCAAGAGTATGGAATTGTTCCATCATAGTCTCTTGATTTTTCCCACTTGGTTGAGTTTCTTGAGTTTTCCCAACCGATTGAGTTTGTTGCAAAATTTGTTCCTATGTAGAGGATTTCTCCTCTTCTTTTTCCTGCTTCAATGTTGCATCTTTAGTGTCCTAAGTATCTCGAACTTCCCCAACTGATTGGGTTTGTTGGGGATCCTGAGTCTTTGGAGTCCTTGGGATTGGTGACTCCCTCAATTGGAATGTTAATATGATCCTCAACCCAACCATCAATGAATCATGTGGTATTTCCTCCTTAGTCATGAGTATCCTCCATGGTATCCCCATCATTTTATTTTGTAGCCTTCTCTTCAAGCAAGTCTTTAGAAGGCCTTTAAGTGGTAGGAAAACTTTCATCAGTTATGGGAACACCTTTCTTCATAACTTCTTCTTCATCCTTTGTTAGATCAATTACATTAGCAATCTTGGGAGTTATCTTAGTCTTTTCTTGTTCCATATTTATTTTTTCCTCCTTTTCCCTTTCTACTTTTTCAAGTTCTTCCTTATGTTCCTACTCAATCTAAGATTTACTTTGCTCCTCTACTTCTGCCTCTCTTTTTCTTTATTCCTCCTCATCTTTCCTGAACTTTTCTTAATTTTCTTTCCTCCTTTTCTCTAACAAATATTGCTTCCTCTTCTCTTCTTTTTCCTCTCTTATTTGTTTGGTGAGTGATTCTTAAGCAATATATTCTTCCTGCTTCCTCTTGAGTTCTTCCTCAGTATTCCTTTGAAGTTCTTGTTCTTTCAAAATATTATCTTGTTCTTCTTGCATGGCTTTGTGCTCATGTTATTCATTTAACCTTGCTTCCTATGCTTTTGCTGTTGCATCTGCTTCCTTGCTTGGAGAAACTCCTTAACTTATGATCTTTATTTTCTCTTGTAGTGGAAAGAGCACAAAATAGTTACATTTGGGTTGGGATTTCTTTTCTCCACCTCTTGCAAATATTGTGCATTTTCTCTGAAGAGATCTTCCTACCGCTTTTCATGTGCATAGGGCTAGATAATTGATACTTGTTCAACATGTTTGAGTACTAAACCCTTGGGATCATGCCTCCTGAAACCGCCAGTCCTAAATCTGTATTATAGCTATATTTGTCCCTCTTTCTTGGCATGTTTAGTATCTCTGACTGAACAGTACCCAATTTGAAAGTTGTAAGATATGCATATTCTCTTCTTATCCTTCACCAAAGTAGTGTTGAAACATTACATAATGGATAGCATATTTCATTGATCACCAACTTGATCGGGACATAGGCTTGCAAGAGGTAGGGTGGGCAAGTTGCTCTATAGATTCAGAGATATGTGTTTTTCTCCTCAAGATACCAATTCCCAACATATCCAAGAATTTTCTTGGCTTGTTTAAATAGTCCATGGAATTCTTACTTGAAGATGAGGGTGTAAAAGTGTGCTATAAAGAAATCATAGATTAAAGAGTATGGCCTCTTATACTTACTATCCTTTAAAATGTTAAAATAAACATTCACATGAGGTTATAATATTTGTCATCTAAGGGACAATCCAGGGAAAGCATTCCTTGCACATAATACATCAAAGAAAAAGGAATCTGTGTGAAATGAGGATACCACACCTCACTCATGATTCTGGGATTGTTCAATTTTGGTGCTAAGTTGCTTGGAGATTATGGATCCTCGGTTAAAAAAATTTCCCTACATATCTATGGTGTAAGCCAATGGAATCCATGCTTTTGTGAATTGGGAGCAATCCTTTTCCCCATACAACCTACCCAATAATATCATAAGGTACATGTATGGTCCCCCCAGACCAATGGCAGGGTATCAACCTCCTAACCTGTTGAAGAACTTCTTATCCTCCTTCCACCATTTTTCCAAAATTCTGTTGATATCGTATTTTTGATAAAAGGAAACTAAAAAATATTTATTAAGTAATTCCTTGGGCTTGTGGAATTTGTAATATCTAGTAAAATCATGTGGGAGAAAGGCTACGATGCACTCTCCCTTCTCATTATTAATTAGACAATTTCTATAGTGTGTGTGGTTTATGATTGACTCTACTTCTTCAATACAGGGAAACATCAATGCCCTTGTTGCAACAAAGTGGAACCTGGAGCACCTAATGTTTTGAGAGACCTTACCATACACCACTCTTAGATCAAGGTCGTTGTGTGGCATTGATTATGTGTAATTATGCTCCTTAAATTTGATAAAAATATCGTTCCACCTAGGGATATGTACTCGTGTGTCAGTGTTGCCAATATTGGGTTGTATGTCTCCATATAAAGGTACCTATGTAGACAGTTTCTTTAGTGGTAGCTTGATGACTAATTCTTCTCCCTTCATAGTTTGTGGTTCCCCTCCCTAAGACTACGCTAAGCTAAACCCTTCTTCTAGTTCTCTCCCCCTTGTTCTTGGTTTCTTTGGAGATTTCCTAACCGTAATCTTCCTCAGAGGCATTTTACATGAAACCATCAAAATTTAGGAACAAGAGCTAGTATTCATTATCCAAGAATTGATTAAGCCAAGGAGAAGGATGAAGCTGTGTATTTTACTAAAACTTACGAATAATTAACGCCATTACCAATGTGATTGGTGCCACTTACTAGAAATAAGATCAGAAAATGAAATTTACTTGTTGTGGAAGATAATTGGTCACACAATACTTCCAAGTCACATAGGATAATTGGTCGCACAATACTTCCAATTCATAGAGGATAATAACGCTTATCACTAAGAAAATGGAATGATTTCAAAACTTGAATGGGTTTCTATGATATGAGACACATAATTGAGGTTAAAAAATAAATCAAATCTTGATCATGACGATAAGATTTTGCAAATATTTATGTGTTAAATGCTATCATGCACATCTCATCGACCATTAATGGTTGATATGATGTGGAAGGTACATGTTTCAATATTTTTGAAAAATTTTCTTTGGTGTGCTTTATTGTATTCATCGACATCGACTGAAAGGTATGGATCATGTCCTGTTTTTTTGGCATTTTCATGCAATCCTTGAAAGAATATCCCTGGAATATTCTAGCTAGTGGATTGGTGCACTATGTATATTTTGTCGACATTTGATCGAAAACTTAACTCAAGATTTCATTGGTGTTTGGAGAGAGACCTAAGATGTGTTACCCATAAGTATACAAAGAAACCTCGATTGTCGATTATCAATGTTGAGAGAGAGGCTTAAATTATTAAATAAGTCGTTTGGTGCTTCTTTTATTTTATAAAATTTTCAAAGAATTATCCATACATATAGTGATATGGAAAGTGACATGGAAGGTACATAGTAGCAAGGGTTAATTATGGATGATGACATGGACCTATACAATTGGTGATGTGGGCTTGTACGATAGTCAAGGTGGACAAAATTCATGTGGAAGGATCGATAGTTAAGATTCATTCTTGTTTAATGATCATACAGCTAGGATGTGCCATCGACACTTGGTAAGGTTTTACTCTTTAAATAGTTCATCAACATCAACGGACAAGGTTAAGCTTTTCTCTTTCATACTCATAATATTTTTTCCGATGCCCAATGACTTATCAACGATTGACATAATCCTTAACCTTATCACTTTACGACTTATATGATTTTTGTCGATGCCCAATGGGTTATCATTGATTGGAAGAATTATTAACATTTTATTTCAACACTCACTAGATTTCACACGCCCAATAGATCATCGATACTTTCTCATAAGGTTTGCATCGACGTTGGGATTTTGGTAAATTGCTAGCTTGTTCTTTTGGTTTGAAACCCCATTGGATTCATCGAAGCTTTTGATAAACTTTTCATTTTGTTTCCTTTTTTCCATTTTTTTCTTTTCTTAATCAAAATATGAGATTTTTTTTGGGTTTTCTTAAGATTTTGAATGATGAAGAAAACAAGAAATAAAATGCATAAACTTAAGAAACAACTATGCAGGTTATGGAAAGAAAAAACAAGGAAATGTAGAATAGTTAAAAGAAAGTGGTACCCTGAAATATTTTTTTTAAAAGGGTGTGTTGTGTACTCAACAAATGATTATTCATTGGGCATAACCAAAATCTCTTACCATACCTTAGGAGAAAAAATCACATTAATTTCAAGTGAACAGATTATAATATAAAACATAACTTATATATATATATATATATATATATATATGATTTAGGGAATAGTATGCTACATCATCATGGAGATTTTTATGATTTTCCGACATTCATACCATTAACCAATGATCCATGCTTTCGAGAAAGAAACCAAACCTGGGACTACCCCTGATAGGAGGACTTTATTTATAGTCTCTAAGTAACTTTATTGCCCTTCTAGTGTTGTTTCACTGCCCGTGAGCATACATAGCCCCAATGGAGTCACCTCGATATCAAAAAACTTACTCCACTACCAACAAGCATCCATAACCCCGATGGAGATATCTGCATTCTCTGCTTGTCCCAATAAGTTCCATTTGATTTGTTTTCCTTCTTCATCACTTATTTTCTTCTTTTTTAATAAAACATGTGTACCCAATAATCGATATTCTCGTGATGAGTAATTCTAGTGGAACAAAAATTGATTTGATGATGATGACATATGTTAGTGAAGGAGGTAAAACAAGTACTTAGGATTTTGAAGCTTATCTATCCCAAAAGGAGTAGGGTGTTCATCAATTTCTCCTCAAACCATAGGCCATACTTCCCTTCTTTCCATAGTCTTTCCTTTCAGACATTCCTAGCCACTAATAAAGTGGTATGATTTCCCCAAATCATATATATAGAGAACTATAAATATACCTTGATTTCTTATTCTTATTCATTGTTGACTCACCTTACTTTTGGTATTGAACAGAAGAGGTATGTTATCTAAGATCTGTCAACCATTCTTTTCCAAAAGATGAACACTCAACACCATTGTCAAAATTACCAAGACATATGAATTCATGTAGGGGATAATGTAAATCAACTAAAAACACAATCAATCATAAAAATAAATTGAAGGAAAATTGTAACAAAAGAAAAGAAAAAATTATATGGTACAAACTACTTGCTTTGAGCAACTAAGTGAAGTATCTCTTAAGTATTTTTCCACTAACAAGGAGAGAATCTAATTCTCCCCCCCAGCTTTGCAATAGATAGGTACTAACCCCAATTTTCTCCACTATTTGGTAGGGACCAAGCCATAAATATTGAAATTTAGAATTTTTTCCCTTAGGTTCATTAACTCTGTCCCATTTGAGAACCAAATCCCCGACACTAAAGTTTTTTTCACTAACTTTATGTTTATCAAACTATCTTTTGACTAGTTGTTACCATGGGATGCAATTTTTTTAGCTTTCTCCCTTTCCTCCTTCAACATAAGGAGTGTATCAATATGTTGTTACATACTGGAGAGAGGCCTGGGATAAATACAGAGATGGGAGATAGATGTTTATTGGTAAGATTGCTTCTTGTCTATAAATGAGGAAATACGGAGAAGTTCCTATATATTCCTTAGGGGTTACCCTGTAATCCCATAGTGAGTTATGCAAACCATTGTACCACTTTTTATGATTTTCAATAATAGCTTTCTTAAGGACACAAATCAAGTTCTTATTTGTAGACTCAGCTACTCCATTTCCCTATAGATAGTAATAAGCAGAATAACTTAAGATAATTCCTTTGTCAATTGCAAATTTAGTTAACATAGTAGAGGAGAAATAAGCAACATTGTCAAGTACTATCATAGATGGTACCCTAAATCTAGTAATCAATTGTTGTTCCAGAAATTGAATGACTACCTTTTCATTAACTCGGGTGAGGGGAATGACTTCAGACTATCATGTAAAATAATTTGTTGTTGTTAGAATGTGTCTATGTTGTTTTGATGAATGTGGTTTAATTTCACCTATAACATCTATTCCCCATTGCTCAAAAGGTTTAGAAATTGTTACTTGTTGCAATGGGATGGATGCTTTCTTCTCATTACCCATGCTCAATTGACAAATCATATAGTGTCTAACATATGTGTGAGCATCTTGGTCTGCAGGTTTAATGGATTCTGGCCCAATCTTCCGGATCTTCTCTCCTGGATCTCTTCCGAATGGTACCCACTTTTAGATGGAGAAGTCACTACCTGCCCCTGCGCAAAGGGGTTCTTTGTGGTAGTTTTCGAATCTACAAGCGATAAAGACAAGGTGTTTAACTCAGGACCGTGGTTCTGGGGCAGAGCAAGTCTGTCCATGCAACTATGGACCCCTGCTTTTGACCCTTCCATGGACTGTATCTCTTCAACTCCAGTCTGAGTGAGACTTCCATATTTTCCCCTGCACTTCTGGGGGGATGCATCTCTTCAATCCATTGACAATGGCCTCAACAAGTTCCTCTGCAGAAGCCCGGATTCCAGGCCAGCCTTCTCCACCTTCGCCCGAATCTGTGTAGAAATGGACTTCACCAAAGGCTTCCCAGCTGAAATAATTCTTCAGGGCAAGGACTACTCAAGGACCCAAAAACTTGATTATGAGAATCTCAGTTTCAGGTGTAGGAACTGCTTTGCAACAGGGCATATAGCCCGAAACTGTGACAAACTACCTGGGGAAAAAAGGGCGCCCAAGAGCCAAAGACCCACCTGGTGGACGAGAGCTCAATCAGAGTTGCAAGCTGAAAGCAAGACCCATGGAAAGGCAAAAGAAGCATAAGCTGAAGCTGAAATCAAAGACCCCGATAAAGGGGAAGCTCAGGCAGAAGCCAGTCCCAAGTCGACAATCCAACCAGACCCCTGGAACTCAAGCTAGGCTGATCTAGCTGACGAGGAAGATCCTCTAGGCTCGACAAAAAATCACTCTCAGGACCAAAGCATGGAATGGCGGACGGTGTCAAAAAAAAAAAAAACTTCCAAGCTAGAAATGATGTAATAACGCGAAGCCGCTCTGGATCGCTAAAATAGTTTTGGCTCCCAAACTTTGTCCTATGTTAAGATCTTTAAGCATTTGGTTTCCTGTTTACAAGAAACTAGTTTCGATGTACCGAACCCAGTGGCATGCCCATTGTTTTTAATATAAAATTCTCCTAACCATTTCTGTAAAAAAAAAAAACATATGTGTGAGCATCCCTAAATAAAGTTGTCTAGTAGCAACCCACCTTGAGAATTTTATGAGCTATGGTTTATCCTACAAAATGACCACTTGAAGGGTCATCATGGAGATCTTTCTATACATCACTTTTCTCCAAACATCTTAGTAATACTCCATCATAGTTTTTTCAGAACAAAACCAAGTTTGTTAGGTGATACCGAGCATAATTCAAATGTAGTTTTCTATTTTCCTTGGATTTCATATGGCTAGGGAATGTACCATGATATAAGAAATAAGAAAGGTTAGAGTACCAGGAGTAATGAGCTGCTGGGAAGAAAAGTACTTCATGGGAACAAATAGATAGCTCATTTTCCCATCCAAACTCACTTGTATCTATGGAGTCTTGTGACTCAACAACTAAATTACATAGTGTTTTGCCTCTAACTATATTGGTTGGTTTAATTTCAAGATCAAAATCTTGGATAATAGTCATCCAATTTCCCCTTTGTTCTCCTAACTCCTGCTGAGTAAAAAGTGATCATACAATAGCATGATGTGTTATGAATTTAGTATAATTTTTCAGAATGTATGTTCTAAAGTGTTTAACATCCTTGTACTCAACATAAGCATGTTTGTCAATGGTGGGGTAGTTTGGTTTGACTCATTGTAAGATGGAACTCATGAAGGAAATATGAGCTTCATTATTATCATCATCCTTTTGGGTAAGAGTTATTGCCAAGGACTGATAAGAGGAAAAAGTATAAAGAAATAAATCTTTGTTGAAATATAGACTGCAAAAAATAGGGGCTTCAGAAATAACAATCTCAATTTTCTCAAAGGCTTCCTTCTCTTCTCTATTCCACTTAGAGTCAACATCTTTAGGAATTAGTGAAATCATGTATGAATTCTCTGACAAAGTTGATCTTCCCAAAGAAGGATTGCATGGTTTTCTTATTTTGAGGAAAAGGCAACTGGGAGATCACTTTTACCCACTATGGGTCAATAGTTATCTCATCCTTCGATATAATGTGACCCAACAATTTCCCTTTAGTTACACAAAAAATGGTCTTCTTCGGGTTAAGGGAAACTCCATACTTTCTACATATTTTGAATATTTTTGTGAGATGCAAAATATGGTTTGTTCTATTTTTTGAATATAAAATCACATCGTCTAGATAAAACACCACACTTTTATTTATTAAACCCCTAAAAGAAACATCCATAGCTCGTTGGAAAGTGGCACCAACATTAATTACACTGAAAGACATGTATTTGTATGCAAAGGTACCCCATTTAGTGTGGAAAATGGTTTTAAGTTGGTCCTCCTTTGACACTAGAACCTGATTGTAGATTGAGAAAAAATCCAAAAGCGAGAACATCTTAGATCCGGAAACTATTTGAAGGATTTTTCCCATGGGAGGGACATTATAGTTATCTTTCTTAGAGGCTCTGTTCAAATTTTGGAAGTCCACACAAAGACAAATCTCATCCATCTTTTTCCATACTAGCACCATATTAACCACCCATGCAAAATTCCTTACCTGGAAGATAATTTTGGCATCTAACAGTTTTTTAAGTTCCTTCTAAGTTAAAGGTTCTACTGAAGGGTGAAACTTTCATAATTTTCTGCTAGAAAGGTTTGCCATCATCCTTTAGGGGCATTGTGTGTCGTATGATCTACATGTCGTAAGTTTTAAGATCTTGATAAGACCATGTAGAGACATCTTGGTGCTCTTTGAACGATTTGAGATAAGCCCTTTTCTCATGTATGAATAATGATTTTCCAAGATTGATGTTCCTAGGGTTTTCAATGGTACCCAAATTTATCACTTCATAGCCTAAACTAGAATTGTCAATTTTGACATTTAATGGACCTTTGAATTTATCCCGCAATTCAAATATATTTTCAAGGTTGATCATCCCTTTGGGCATGGTATTTAGTTTAGGCCTCACTATTGTTTCACCACCTTCAACCTTTGAAATCTCAAACTCTTGGTTTGTTAAGGTAGCTTGAAATTCATTATCATCAATGATGAGGTCTCTTAAGTTTTCTTCATTAGTAAGGAATTCTAAGATCTATTGATCCCCTTCAAACACCAACCAATTTGTGACATTATCAAGGACATAGGGTTTATACTACAACTCAATGGTAAATCTAGTGCCTTCATAGTCTTCTAATGGGAATAACCTCGAGGATAATGTAGCCAATGAATCAACTAATAGGTTTTGGGATTGTGGGACATAAGTGATTTTTATTGCAGAAAACTTATCAATTAGTATGTGGAATTCTTGTTGATAATTCCTAAGATGTGATGAATTTCAATGTATGAAATCCCTCATTTTCCTAACTATGATTCCAGAATCTCCAAAAAAATTAAGCTCTTTTATACTAAAATAAATAGCCTTTTTTAGACCTTGAACCAAAGCTTCATATTCAACTTTGTTAATTATACAGTCAAACTCTAGCCTACAAGATTGAAAAAAAATAAATCTACATCTACCTTTTGGATCTATAAAGACACACCCAACCCTTGCCCCTTCTTTATATTTAGATCTGCCGAAGAATAGTGTCCAAATATTAGGAGCAATGTTGAATTCTATTTTGTCATTTTGATGTTTTGTGATTTCTAATTTCTTAGGTTTTGTCCGAAGTGGTGTTTATAATATGTACATTTGGGTTGCTTTGTATTTTTGGGAAATCATCTTTCAAATACAATTCTAACTTCTGTGTGATTGATATTTCGGATTCCAATGCTATGAAGTTCCCAAAGTATGAATCGACTGAGCAATTTCCTAGGATGGGATATTTAGATGATGAAGGTTAATTTTTTTCTTCCAAATCAATGACAATGTGTTTCATATACTTTTCTTTGTCAATCCTAATTTTATTGGGTTGTATGTTCCAAGGTAACCACAAGTGAGACTAATATGATGCAAAATACCCTTGTAGTTTTTGTGACTAGTCTCTACTGAGTAGGAGACCGTAAGATTCAGGAATATCTACAACAACAATGTCAACAACTTGATGGATCTTTGGGTTAGAAACAACTCTAATCAAAACATCTTTCAGTTCTCCAATAACCTTTACTTCTAATATGTCTAATTGGATGATATGAGTGGAACATTTAGTGGGTGTAGCATTCAATTTTTTGAAAATTGAGTAAGCTATCACATTCAAGGATGCTCCCGAGTCAACCAAATAATTATGAACATTGTGGTTGAAAATTTTGAAAGTTAGCAAGAAAGGAGGTACTAATGACTTAGATTTCTTCCCTGACAAAGCTATGTTTTCAGTTGACTTTTGACGGTCACCTAAATTAGTCATGTTTATGGTTTGGCAGGGGTCATGGTTTGAGATTTTTCCTCTTTCAAAGCTTTAAGAAAAAGGGTTTTCTATTGAGAAATTTTACAAAGATCCATTAATAAAATGTTTTCTTTAATATTTTTCAAATCTTCAACCACATTGTATTCCATATGCCCAACCTCCTGACTTACATACTTAGGCAAGGCAGGAAATGTAGGAGTATACGTGACTGTAGGTATAGGTGCTTGAATACAATGTGATGGGCCTGAGACACAAGCCCTTTACTTCTGGTCTGGATAGTTAGTGTTTCATCTATCACATCATATTCTTATGTTATATTTACTCTGGGAATCAAGTCCCATAAGACCATGGTTGCTTCTCTGGGGTGCTTAGGTGATTCCTCATCTGTAACATCTTGTGTTTGGTTATTGAATTGGTCAATTTGAGCACACCCATCTAAACACCTACTTGCCATCAAATTCATATCATTTATCCATTGTGGGAAAGTTTTCTTATCATGGTTGGCTTGGAGGTAGTTGCAAAAGTTATCTAAGTTAGTTGGATGAGGTGTAATGGCCCTGGGAGGACTAGGTATCCTAAAGAAAGGTCTAAAGGGTCTTTGGGTGGATGTTCCCTCTCCTACATTCCTCTTCATGTCCACTATTTCATTGGATTTTTTTTTTATCATTCTTTGTAAACTCTCCATATCAGTTGCATCCTTTTCACCATTTTTTAGAGGGTTATTTGCTTTGAGGTTTTAACAACATAATGCCTCTTTTGGGTTGTGCTACCTCATTTCTTTACAACGTAGTCTGACTTTATTTTCAACCTTTCATTTCAAATTCTACCTTTTTGTCTTCTTCAGAATTTTCCACTAGTGTGTTCTTACCAACCCTCTTGATAAACATAGAGATTGCAACAGTTAGAGAATTGACATAAGCCCCAATCTACAATTCTTGGGCAGGGGTTGTTCCATGTTGAAACTTGTTCAATATTTTGATAAAACCTTGATTGAAGTCTTTAACCTTCTCATTGGGTCCCATACTTGAGGTGAACAATTCAACCATTAATGCTTCGGTGGTGATCTCTTCCCCAATTTTTTCCAAAAAGGATTTCTAGAACTCAGTCCAATTGGTTATGGATCCGACAGGTAAATTAAAATACCATGTGGAAGTTGAGTTCTCAAAAGTGTAAGGGAATAGGCGAGATATTATGTCTTCATGCTGGGCATTCATCCATCTTATAGTGAGGATAATTTTTTTATATGATCATCAGGAAGACCAGATGATTTAGGATCATATTTTGGAAGTAATTTTTCTAGGTGCTTGGGTAAGTTATGGAAAAGACTAGGTAATGCAAATGCATCCCTAACAAACCAAGGTTGATTGGCATCGTGGTCATGCTCCATGTTATCTAAATATTTCTCAAAATCTTTTGATTTCGGTTCTGACTCCTCCTCCTCCTCCTCTTCTGAATAGTCTTTGCTATCATAATAGACACTTGTAGGAGGGGTTGTTGCAGGACTAACATGGGTATTAAGATTTAGGCTGAAGGGTTGATCAATTTCTTGCAAGGATAATACTACTAAGTATTTGATCATGTGTGCTAAGTGTGTTTTGATGTGGATACCATGGTTCTTACATTATCTCTTTTTCGAGGGAGTAGTGATGTTACAGGAAATGCACCAATTTTCCGAGATATACTCGAGTGATTCACTTGAAGGTGTTCACTTCCTCATGAGATACTGCAGATGGAATTGTTTCAGGGTGATATCCATAATTCTCTTCAACTTGAGGTGAAATATCTTTGAGGGGTAAATCCTCATGTTTTTTATTTTCTATGTGTGGGATGTTTGCATGGCTTTCCATACATAGGCCCTCCTTCTAGAACCAGTTATGTTGAGGGGGTTGGAGTCCGTATACTCAACAGTAGGGATTAAACCCAAGGAGGAGGCCCAATTAGACTCTTCCCTTTTTTATATAGAATAATCCTATGGATTATGGTCCAACAACCTTTCAATGAGCTTTATGAATAAGTTAAATTGTCTTTCTACTCTCTTTATGTTTTTATAATGTGTGTAATTGATACAGGAAATAGATCCTAATATAAGAAGTTTTAAAGAAATATGCTACCAAAGGATAACACTTAGGAATAGTCAGTATAGGTCATTGGTAGGTTTTAAGTGTTTAAGAAATAATTCTATCAAGAAACATTAATGCATGATTACCTTTAGTAAAGCTCGAAATGTGTAAAGAGGAGAAACATGATCTCAAAAGATAACTCTTGCAAGCAATGATTGGGAATAACCTTGTAACTATATTTGTTCTTCTAAGAAATAATTCTAATGAAAGATATAGCTAACAAGATACTCCCAATAAACATACAACAATTTTCCATTCATTCCATTAAGGATTACAAAATTAATTCTATAATTATGACTATACTAAATAAAAAAACTAGAATTACAAAGGCTAAGAAACTAATTAATAAAGAAATATCGAAATTCACATCTAGCAACTCATGCAATCATACAAGATAACTCAACATGATTGAAATCCTTACTAGATATTTTCGACACAATAGTTGTTTGCAAAATAGTCCACAATACAAGTAAATGCACACAATGATTCAACAAAATTCCTTGGCTCTTATAGAGCTTCTGAATTAAACCTTCAAAATAATTCTCCAATTACATTCCATAAATTTTCTCCAACTCTAACAAGAAAAAGATGTTTCCTTAGAGGTTGATCCCTCTATTTATTTCCATTACAATTTTACAAAATAATATTTTGAGCAAAAAATAAAAACTGGGAAATTCCTAAATTAAAAGTGAGTCAAGATGATTCATGTGATCTGGGAGTTTCGAGGCTTGCATGCTTGTCAATATATGCATCCCACTGTGAGTACAAATCGACACATCTTTGGTTGTAGGGAAACCTGTGTTGATCAATTGGGATACTCAAGTTTTCTTTGCTTTCTTTATACCACCGAGTGTAACCCTCTATCTTGGGCATCGACTGCCCCAGTCTATTGACAACTTTGATCACTCGTATCATAAATTTCTAGAGATGTTCGTGTTCGACTGCATTTATATTTTTGACCTCTACCTGATACTCATCGACAATTTGCTTGAAACCTATCGATGCCTCTTCAATTGGCCGAAAATCTTCAGGTAATCCGAATGTTGGCAATTGGAGGTCGATCATCGTTCAACTGATATTTTCCTATACCATCTAGGAATTCCTTGGCTCTTCAATTATATCTTCCTGATACTATGCTTATGAATACATCCTAGCTATATTGTCATTTGTTATGATATCAATGACATGGTCTTCTTCTCCTTGGTATTTCTAGATTTCTTTGATGAACTCCACTTGGTTCAAAGCCTGGCACCCTTTTAGCTCCACCTGAGCACTTCTTTATGTGTTAAAGACAACAATAGGGTTTCCTCTTGAAATTCAACCACCCTTTTGAGAAAGGTGTCTCAAATTTGTTGGTGTTTATCATGTTCTTCAAGGAGGCCTTTGACAAGATTAGAAGCACCTCCAACTTCATGATAATACTAAAATTGATGCTGGAGTGGTGTCAATTATTTCCTTGCATCTTCTAGATCCTTTTCTTCTTCCATGGCCTTGTCCAACAGCATGTGCGAAATGAAAATTCCTGTTGAGACCATTTCACTCATCCGAGCTCTTTTCACATCAAGTATGACTTCTTTAGAGATACATAGTATGCCACTGTCCAAAGTGAGCTTTCTTTTCCTTTGTGTTCTTCTGACAATCGACTTCCTCTTTTGATTGTATGCAAGAGACTCCAAATCGACAACTTCATCGATTGGTTGGGGTATGGGATGATCTCCCCAAGATAGTATATTATTCAAACTACCAGGAGTATAGAATTGTTCCATCATAATCTCCTGACTTTTCCCACTTGGTTGAATTTCTTGATTTTTCCCAATCGATTGAGTTTGTTGCAAAATTTGTTCTTGTGTCGAGGATTTCTCCTGTTCTTTTTGTTGCTTCAATGTTTCATCTTTAGTTTCCTGAGTATCTTGACATTCCCCAACTAATTGAGTTTGTTGGAGGTCCTGAGGCTTTGGAGTTTCTTTGAAATCCTTGGGATCAATGACTCCCTAATAGTTGGAATGTTAGCATGATCCTCACCTTGACCATCAACCGATCCTATGGTATTTCCTCCTTGGCCATGAGTATCCTCCATCATATCCTTTTCATTTTATTTAATAACCTTCTGTTCAGGCAAGTCTTGAGCAAGCCTTTCAATGTTAGGAAAAATTTCATCACTTTGGAGAATGCATATCTTCACAACTTCTTCTTCATCCTTTGTTAGATCAATTACACTAGTAGTTTTGGGAGTTATATGAGTATTTTCTTGTTTTGTCTTTCTTTTTTCCTCCTTTTCCCTTTCTACTTTTTCAAGTTCTTCATTTTGTTCTGCTCAATCTAAGGTTTCCTTTGCTAATTTGCTTCTACCTCTCTTATTTTTTGTTCCTCCTCATCCTTCATGGTCTTTTCTTCATTTTCTTTCCTCCTATACTCTAACAAATCTTGTTTCCTCTTCTTTGCTTCTGCCTCTCTTCCTTGTTTGGCAAGTGATTCTTGAGCAATATCTTCTTCCTGCTTCCTCTTGAGTTTTTCCTTAGTCATCCTTTGAAGTTCTTGTTCTTTCATAATCTTATCTTATTCTTCTTTCATGGATGTGTGCTCATGTTCTTCCTTCAACCTATCTTCCTATGCTTTTCTCACTACCTCGGTTTCCTTGCTTGAAGCATATCCTTGACTTATGATATTTATTTTCTCTTTCAGTGACAAGGAGCCAAAAATGGTTACATTTGGGGTTAGCCTTTATTTTCTCCACCTCTTTCCAATCTTGTGCATTTTCTGTGAAGAGCTCTTCCTACCACTTCTCATGTGCATAGGGCCAACTAATTGATACTTGTTTAACATGCTTGAGTACTAAAACCTTGGGATCATGCCTCTTGAAACCGCTTATACTGAATCTATATTCTAGTTGTATTTGTCCCTCTTGCTTGACATGTTTAGTATCTCTAACTAAATAATATCCCATTTGAAAGTTGTAAGGTATGGATATTCTCTTCTTATCCTTCACCAAAGTAGTGTTGAAACCTCACATAATGGAATGATAACATATTTCACCCATCACCAACCTGTCTAGGACATAGGCTGGCAAGAGGTGGGGTGGGAAAGTTGCTACATAGATTCAAAGATATGTTTGTTTCTCCTCAAAATACTAATTCCCAACATATCCAAGAATTTTCTTGGTTTGTTTAGATAGTCTAGGGTATTCTTGCTCGAATATGAGGGTGTACAAGTGTGCTATAAAGAAATCACAGATTAAAGAGTATGACCTCTTATACTTATTATCCCATAAAATGATGAAATAAACATGCACATGAGGTTTTGATATTTTCCAATTGAGGGACAATATGTGGAAAGCACGTGGGACAAAAAGGAAGCCATTGGAAATGAGGATACTGTACCTTGCTTGGGATTATGGGCCTGCTTAATTTTGGTGCTGAGTTCATTTTACACTGCATAACTATGGTGTGAGCTAATGGAATCCATGCTTTCGTAAAATGGGAGCAATCCTTTTCCCCATACAACTTGCACAGTAAGATCATAAGGTACATGTATGGCTCCCATAGACCAATGGTAGGGTATCTACCTTCTAACTTGTTGAAGAACTTCTTATCCTCCTTCCACCAATTTGCACAAATTATGTTGATATCGTATTTTTTTTATCAAAGGAAACCATAAAACCTTTATTAAGCAATTCCTTGGGCTTGCGGAATTTGTAATATCTAGTAACATCTTGTGAGAGAAAGGCTTCAATGCACTCTCCCTTCTTGTTATTAATAAGACAATTTCTACAATCTATGTGGTTTATGATCCACTCTATTGCTTCAATACATGGAAACATTGGTGCCCTTGCTGCGACTGAATGCAACCTGGAGCACCTAATGTTTTAAAAGATCTCCTCATCCATCACTATGAGATCAAGGTCATTGTGTGGCATTGATTCTAGGTAATTTTGATCCTTAAATTTGACAAAAAGACCGTTTCACCTGGGGACATGTACTTGTGTGTTGGTGCTGCCAGTACGAGGCTCTGTGTCTCCCTACACAGGTACCTGTGTAGAAAATTTCTTTAATGGTAACTTGATGATTGATTCTACTCCCTTTGTAGTCTGTGATTCCCTTCCCCAAGGTGGCACTAAGTTAGACCCTTCTTTTGGTTCTCTCCCCCTTATTCTTCGTTTCTTTGGAGATTTCCTGATTGGAGTCTTCCTCTGAGGAATTTTACCTTCAACCATCAAAATTTAGGAACATGAGCCAATATTTGTTATCCAATAATCGATTAGGTCAAGGAGAAGGATGAAACTGTGGATTTTACCTGACCTTACGAATAATTGACACCATTACCAACATGATTGGTGCCACTTACCAGAAATAAGATAGGAAACCAAAATTTGCTTATTGTGGAGGAAAATTGGTTGCACAATACTTCCAAATCGTCAAGGAGAATAACACTTATTGCTCAGAAAATGGAATGAGTTCACCACTAGAGACATATTTGAGGGTAAAAGAGAAATAAAATCTCGATCATGATGATAGGATTTTGCAAATCTTATTGTGTTAAATGCTATCCTACACATACCATCGACCATAAATGGTTGATTTGATGCAGAGGGGTACTTGTTTTGGTGTTTTTGAAAATTTTTCTTTGGCACTCTTTGTTGGATTCATCAATTTCGACTGAAAGGTATGGGTCATCGTGTTTTTTCGACATTTTTGTGTGTCCCCGAAAGAATATTTCGAGAATATTCTAGCCAATGGCTTGGCGTGCTTTGTCCAGGTTGTCAGCATTTGGCCGAAATCTTAACTCTAGAGTTCATTAACATTGGGCAAGAGGCCTAAGGTTTGTGACCCATAAAAATGTAGAGAAACCTTGATTGTCAATTATTGGCATCGAGAGAGGCTTAAGTTATTGACAAGTCATTTGGTGCTTCATTTCTTTTGTAAAATTTTTGGAGAATTTTCCATACAAATAATGACATGGCATGTGATGTGGCAAGTGACATTGTAGGTACATAGTGGCAAGGGTTAAGTACGAATGATGATGTGGACCTATACGGTTGGTGACGTGGACTTGTACGATAGCCAAGGTGGAAAAAATTCACGTGAAAGGATGACAATCAATATTTATTCTTGTTTAATGATCGAATGGCCAAGCTGTGCCATCATAACTTGGTAAGGTTTTACTCTTTAAATGGTTCAACGACATCGATGGACAATGTTGACCTTTTGGCTTTCATACTCATAATATTTTCATCAATGCTTTATGGTTGATCGATGATCGACATATACTTAAACCTATCACTTTTAAGACTTATATGATTTTCACTGATGCCTGATGGATTATAGGCGATCAACATAATTCTTAAGATTTATTTTAACACTCAATCAATTTCACCCAATTCTTGATGGTTGATTGATACTTTCTCATAAGGTTTGCATTTGTGTTGGGATTTCGGTAAATTGCTAGCCCGTTCTTTTGGTTCGAAACCCCGATGGACTCATCCACACTTTGGATAAACTTTGAGTTTTTTTTCCATTTTTTCTTTTCTTTTCTTAAGCAAAATATGTGATTTTTTTGGGTTTTCTTGAGATTTAAATGATGAAGAAAACAAGAAAGAAAATGCATAAACTTAAGAAACAAATGTGCAGCCTATGGAAAGCAGAAACAAGGAAATGTAGAATAGTTAAAAGAAAGTGGTACTCTAAAGTTAATTTTTTTAAAAGGGTGTGTTGTGTACTCAACATGATGCCACAAATAAAAATAGTTAGCATGCTTCTCTTACAAGATGTGTGTGGGTGTTCTATTAAGATACATTCTGATGTGATGGTCGTTTTATTAACCTTTAGATAATGTTGCCTATTTTTATTAAAGGGAAACAACCTAATGCTTTGAAAATTTAGAAATTCTTGGCCCCATTCTACTTAACATTTTCAATTGTGAGGATGAGGTTGTTGGTATTAAACCAATGTAAATTACATATTACATGCCCATAGGGTACAACAAAGAAACACTGATAATTGACACAAAATCCCAAGCCTACACAAATTCCAACTATCTTTGTTAAAGCATGTGCCCAACGAAAGAGACCTAGCCACAAGTTGCTGGGGCATAGCCTACACAAGGGAGGAGCTAGCCCACTAGAATTTAAACTTGGGTCAACTTCACAACAACTACTCCAACTTACCACTAAACCATATCTTGACAAAGTAAATAATGTTTTTTCTGTGTAGGAAAAATGCTGAAGCCTTTGTAGTTTCACAAAACATTTATAGCTTTGATATTGACCGTGGCATCATTGTTTGCTAGCTAAAACCCTCCACACGTTTATAAGGTATGTCATAAGGGCTCATTTGAGTAGGCTTCTACTCCTACCAAATAACTTAGCCAACCTTTGTAGGAATATGGCTTATGATCTAAGCAAAATCAAGTTGTAGTCAACTAACTAGAAGTAGTGTTACCTCATACTCTCGAAGGAAAATGGTGGTTTCAATCCTTAATTGTACTTTCACTTGCAACCATTTCCAATACCATGAAGTCTCGATGAACAACTCCTTCCCTGAGGCTCAAACCTAGTCAAACTATCATGTTTGAGACAACATCCTAGATGCCTCTGGGTCTTCGGTCGTTAATGTGTTTCCTTATGTCCAAGGAAGACAGATTCCTAGCTAATCAAAGGTACTTTTAGGACATACTTCAAGACCAAAAGGTGGTTTCAACCTGTCACCTATTTCTCCAATTTCTCCAAAAAAATCAATATCCTATTTCTCCAAGAAAAAAAAACCAACAACATTAATGTGAGTGATATATACTTTATCTCTCTTTTTCTTTTATATTTAATATTAAAAAAATGATAAAATGTAACATATAACAACTGAACTCATATATAAACTTTGGCTGAACAAAAGTATGTAATTATTATTTTCAAACGATAGAAGAAGCCATATCCAAAATAT
>ML802654.1:115509-142513 GCA_009831015.1 Picea engelmannii | reverse complement strand
GCTATCCCTTTAATCTGACATGGCCATAGGCTAGCCTCAACAGTGTTGACACCTGCCTCAGGTATCTCAAGGATCTCTCAAGAATCTTCAGCAGTTCTCAATCCATATCAAGACGCATGCACATATATATGTGTGTGGGGTGGGGGGGTCCATTCTCATTGACAATACCAACCATGGAGAGAATCGAGATCAAGCAACAGAGTTGCTCGATCGACTATAAGGAGATCGAGGAACAGAGATTAAAAATTTTAATTTATGAGAAATTTAAAGCTTTTCCTTTCGTCAATTTCTCTTCATTGTGCCCATTTTGAGTCTGTCTTTTTTGTATTCACATTTATGCAATGTTTGACAAGTAGTCAAACTGACACTACTAAAGGAATTTGATTTTTAATTTATAAGAGAAATTTAAAGCTTTTCCTTTCGTCAATTTCTCTTCATTGTGCCCATTTTGCGTCTGTCTTTTTTGTATTCACATTTATGCAATGTTTGAACTTTGACAAGTAGTCAAACTGACACTACTAAAGGAATTTGATTTTTAAAGGTGAGTTTGCATTTGCATCTGGAGGAAATGGCTCAAGCATAAGCAGTTCTATAGATTTTAAACCTAGGGCAGTTTTCTTGAATCTTGTTACCCACGGTATGAGGTTAACTGTGTCTTGGGGGGGAGGGCATATGTTGAAATTCGAATTCTACAAGGATTTATTCTTAGAACTGTTAACTGGGCATTTGTGCCAAGTGACCCAGCCTCACTTCACTGTTCAGAGTCCTGACGACATACATGGTAAAAGGCAGTCCAGACATGTTAAAGGATAGACCTGCAATATGTATGAATATACAAACAGTCTAGACTTGAAGATGCCGTGTATAGAGCAATAATGTACAGAGTGATGAGTTAAAGTTACAGAATTACGAACAAAAGTGTGCACAAACTGCATGACAGAATTGAAACAGATGCGGGTGGGTAAATTGAAGCCTGAAGAATTCAACCAAGGTCTAGCATGAGTAGACAAATGGAAAGCTTCCTAAACCAACATGATCATGATGGTTTAATGGCCAGCTAAAGGAAGAGTCTAGTAAATAATCATAGTTAGATGTAAACAAATCACCAATGAAGTGAAAGTAGTAGAGTAGTAATATAAAAGTAAAGACAGAGTAAATAAAGAAAAATAGCAAACTAGAGCCAAATACCAACAATAATAGATAGAGCCTCAAGTGATGAGAGCGTTCCTTGCAGTTACCTGTAATCAATCTATAAACAGCAACGATCAATGCCCAAATAACGAGTGAACTATTTCTTTAATTATCAATTAAGTGATATATCATACCCAGTTCCATTTTCCATTTTACCTGCACTTTTCCATTTCAATGAAATGGGTGTTATCATATGGTATGACTCAATGTGGTAACCAGTTTACTGATCTGTTGCTCACATAAATAAATACTATAATTCTGGGATGGGAATGCATTCTGTTTTTTCAACAGTACCTACATTGAATAGGTCCACAAGAAATGAATCATCTATATCTCATAAAAGGTTCACCACACCACAGCCCGGGAAAATTGCTGTAATATGACTCAATGCAAATTAAAAATTTAATATTACTAAACTTGACTCAGGAAACAATCTTGAATCAACCATAGATATTGATATTCCCAAGCATGGAAATTACTCACAGCATTAGAAAATTCTCTAACGTTATAAGACTTATTCAAATTTCATAGTACATCATCCAAATATGGCACCGAAATCTGAAGCTAAAAAAGACAATTCTTATACATACTAACAAATTTCCATTACAAGATGTATCATCTCTTACGGACTAATGAAATGGTTGTTTGTCAAAAGTTTGCATCAACTACATATTCCATACATATTTGGGTTTCATACAAATTGAATCTGCTGCCTATGCAAGCAGATTAAAGAGATGAATTTCAATCTGCTGTCAACATCTAAATAAAGCATGTATAGAATTTCACCTTAAAGTAGATCGGTGCTTAGAGTTGGACTCAACAAGTATATTTATGCACTGCATTAAATATTAAATAAGCATCTTACATGGGAGTAAACTTCAAAAGCAAAACCCTGAATTTCTGGAGCTGGCCTGAAGTGCCAAGGATAGTCCACATCACCAATATCGTATATGCAAGCATACACAAACTGTCTTTATTGTCTAGATAACATATTTTGTCACCTTTGAAATTAGTTTGTGACTCACTACTGGAGAATTGGACTATAGAGAAAGATAAAGAAACACTTAAATAAATTGGCGGCCGTTGCCAATCACAGATACAATTGTGAAGTGTACAAATTTTGCAATACGGAAGTTGAAACAATAGGGGAGAGGCATATAAATCAATTTCTAACAAAATAAGTTGTTAACTAATCCTGCAAAACATTTTAGACAGCAGCATGAAGTAGAGAATACTAAGCGCTGACCTCACGGGATCTTAATATAATACAGGTTGATGCAGAAACCAGTAGCCAAATTGGCTTCCCAAGTTCTGTCTACCAGCAGCAATGGAGAGGCAAGCAGACAACTTAATTGAAGATCGTCCCCCACCAGCCATTGAACTCTCAAAGAATCACAGATACCTTGTCTTCATACCAAATGATATGGTCAATGTTTGGTGTCACCAAAAAGGAAAATCTCACCTCATAAGCACTCTTAAAAACTCTCCCTCCTTTCTGATCCATTCCAATGCCAGCAAGATTAGCAGCAAGAGGAGATTTTGTGTCTGGTCGCCATTTAAACTCCTTAAGAACAGTAAACAAGGAAGATAATGAAGGAGTAATCCAAGTAATATTATTGCAGGAGACAGACAACTTGTAGCCTCTGAAGATCCTTCAAACCAAGAATCTCACCTCCTAAGCCCTCTTAAAATATCTCCCTCCTTTCTGACCGATCTCAACGCCTGTAAGATTAGCAGCAAGAAGAGATTTGGTGTCTGGTCGCCACTTGAACTCCTTAAGAACAGTAAACAAGAAAGCTAATGAAGGAGTAATCTCAGTATCTTTAATGTTATTGCAGGAGACAACTCGTAGCCTCCGAAGATCCTTCAAACCAAGAAGAACAGTCTCTAAACCAACAGTAGACAGCAGGGAGCAACCCTCCAAAGACAGACGCCTAACCCTCCTTCAATTTTAAAGAAAAAAAATATTGTTAGAGGAATTCAAGGAAGGCATTTGCATCAAAAAGCATTTAAGCATGTAGATTTCAGCAGATTGACACAATTAGAGTATGTTTTGGATAAATTGTGTATCATGTTTTTGTTCCCAATGTTTCAGGTGAACAGTTCACCCATCATCAGGGGAGAAACATCTATGAATAAAGTAGAGAACAATACTGCAAAAAATGAGAGGATTTATGGTGAGCTTAAAAATAAGAGGGTACAGAATATTAAGACACACACCTGCAGTTTATGGCAAGCTTAAATACTTCATCATCCAAGCCCCAACAATCTTGAAATTCAAGTTCTTTAATAGCTGCACAGACCAGAACTAAGGCAGCAAACCCAACCTTATCTCTTAATTTGCAACGAACAAGCTGAAGCCGTTCAAGTGCAGGACAGAAGCCCAAATGCTCTACTGGACCAGGATTAGAGTCTATTCTCTTGCAATTTTCCAGCCTAAGGGTCTTCAAATTGCTGCAATATGACAGAGCTGCAATCCACCCCTCATCAAAATCCTGATTCACTAATGTCAATTCTTCAAGCATAAAACAGCACTGCCCGATTGCAGCAATTCCATCATAGCTACCGTCACAACCACTTAGCTCGAGCTTCACTAGGCGTTTACAGTTATGAGCCAATTTGGTAAGGCCAATATCACTGAAACTAAAATGGTAAAATTCCTCAATGGACCCAACTAAACGAAGGATCTGCACGTTCTGACAGGAAGAAATGGCATTAAAGGACTCATCGGTACAGTGATGCAGCTCCAGCTCTTGTAGCATTTGGCAATTCTTACCAATACAGGCCAAACCAATCTCAGTATTAGGGCGGCTGACCTCTTTTTCTTTTGCAGATTGTTTCAATCCTAATTTGGAAGCTTCTTTTCCAGTTTCTTCGCTAACCCCATTCATATCACGCTTGCGAAAAAGCCTAAACTGATCAAAACCAGGTCTCCTCACATCTACAACACACAGCCTCTGCAGACCTTTGCAACCTTCAGCTAAGATTTTGAGGCCCATATCCAAAGAAGACGGCAATAACTGCTGCTCCAAAATGAATTTCTCAATCAAAAAGGGATCAAATACTTCAGGACTGAGTTGGATTCTCAAAAACTGATTTGTTAGAAAAATAGCTGAGTTCTTTGGTGGGGGAACACAAGCTATCGTCAAGTCTACATCAGTTAGGTTTGGGAATCTGGATGTCATCTGACCACTCTCTAAGAAGCTCCATTCCTTCAGTTTAATGGAATGCCTGAGAAGTCCATGTAAGCGAAACCACCGCTTGCATACTAAAGAGCATGGATATGGGGCTTGAGGCAATTTTTCAAGAATCTTTAGAAATAAATTATCACTAAGCCTAAGCGTGAGGTCTGAAGTTGCCTTGTCCTGATCAATCTTGCTCCCTGGGTTCTTTGCCTGTGATCCTTGTAGCTGCATTCTTCCCACATCCTTGTTCTAAAATCCCTTGCTTAAGGTATTGATATCGTATAGATTTTTCCCTATCTTGATTGGCATCAAAGAAATCGAGCAGAAAAAGGTAAAAATAAAAAACAAATTTATTGACAGAAAAACTTCCGTTGGCCTTAAAAACTAACTGCCTTCACAACATAAAAGTTACAAGACAAACCCTTTTCAATCAATACCGATATTGATTTTCAGGAAATGAAAGAATCCTCAATGGAAAATCAGAATTCCTAGACCAAACCCACTTCAGTTTTCAATACAAACTTTCAAAAAGCATATCAATTGCGATACAAAACCATTCCCAGCGAATAATAAGCGTCGGTTTTAAGGAGATCGAAGAATACCCAATTAACACAATAGAATTTAACGACCAAACCCATTACAGTTATAATAAAAAACGGCACAAAAAATAGATAAGTTGCAATACAGAACTCTTCCAAGCAACGCCCACAACAGTTTTTTAAGGAAATCAAAGAATGTTTAACTGCAAAAAGGCCCCAAAAAATCTGGACGAACCTTCTTCATTTCTGATAAAAACTGCCCCACCAAAACACACAGCAGAGGCAACCCAAAAAGCCCTTATAAACGGCCCAATTCAATTCAAAACTATCGTTATGCCCCTCATCATTTCAATTTCAAATAGCTAGACCAATTGGATACATGAGAGTTTATGGGGAAAATACCATAACCCACAACAGGAAAAGGAATATTTGATTGAAATGGGCAGACGGTAGGAAAAATTACCTGCTACAGAGTTCCAGATGAAGGTTCGTAATTCAATATACATCATAAAACCCATTTCTCGAGAAACTTGCCATGTGACCGGACTGAGATGTGCAGGGGCTCTCTAAGAATCAACTCTGGCATTTCTTTTATGTAGTTTGATCTAACAAACAGTCATGGGCACACAGGATTGATGAATCTTGCCCTTCTCCTATCCCGTTTGAAAGTCTCTTCGCCGTCTTTGTTCTCATTCCACCGATCTATGACTCCGTTTCTCTAACTTGTCCCTCTTTCAATACTCCACATCATTGCTTCGTTACAAATTTCTTAATTAAATAGGAATGACAGCATTTTACGTTTTATTATAACGAGGACGAGTTTGAGTTAAAGTTTCACGTTTTGATTTTGAGCCGTTGGCAACACGGTCGGCCCAAATTTTATATTGTGATTTTTTAGTTACAAAAATATTATCATCACGAAATTTACAATAATTTTCATTATGATTCCCTATTTTGAAAACAAAAAACAAATCATCACAAAATTTACAATATTTTTAATTGTGAGTATATTTTCAACTGTGACACCTTGTACTATTTCAAAATTTACAATATTTTCAACTGTGACACCTTGTACTATTTCAAAATTTACAATATTTTCAACTGTGACACCTTGTACTATTTCAAAATTTACAATATTTTCAACTGTGACACCTTGTACTATTTTATACTAGATTGAAGGTGGGATATTTTGGATATGGCTTCTTCTATCGTTTGAAAATAATAATTACATACTTTTGTTCAGCCAAAGTTTATATATGAGTTCAGTTGTTATATGTTACATTTTATCATTTTTTTAATATTAAATATAAAAGAAAAAGAGAGATAAAGTATATATCACTCACATTAATGTTGTTGGTTTTTTTTTCTTGGAGAAATAGGATATTGATTTTTTTGGAGAAATTGGAGAAATAGGTGACAGGTTGAAACCACCTTTTGGTCTTGAAGTATGTCCTAAAAGTACCTTTGATTAGCTAGGAATCTGTCTTCCTTGGACATAAGGAAACACATTAACGACCGAAGACCCAGAGGCATCTAGGATGTTGTCTCAAACATGATAGTTTGACTAGGTTTGAGCCTCAGGGAAGGAGTTGTTCATCGAGACTTCATGGTATTGGAAATGGTTGCAAGTGAAAGTACAATTAAGGATTGAAACCACCATTTTCCTTCGAGAGTATGAGGTAACACTACTTCTAGTTAGTTGACTACAACTTGATTTTGCTTAGATCATAAGCCATATTCCTACAAAGGTTGGCTAAGTTATTTGGTAGGAGTAGAAGCCTACTCAAATGAGCCCTTATGACATACCTTATAAACGTGTGGAGGGTTTTAGCTAGCAAACAATGATGCCACGGTCAATATCAAAGCTATAAATGTTTTGTGAAACTACAAAGGCTTCAGCATTTTTCCTACACAGAAAAAACATTATTTACTTTGTCAAGATATGGTTTAGTGGTAAGTTGGAGTAGTTGTTGTGAAGTTGACCCAAGTTTAAATTCTAGTGGGCTAGCTCCTCCCTTGTGTAGGCTATGCCCCAGCAACTTGTGGCTAGGTCTCTTTCGTTGGGCACATGCTTTAACAAAGATAGTTGGAATTTGTGTAGGCTTGGGATTTTGTGTCAATTATCAGTGTTTCTTTGTTGTACCCTATGGGCATGTAATATGTAATTTACATTGGTTTAATACCAACAACCTCATCCTCACAATTGAAAATGTTAAGTAGAATGGGGCCAAGAATTTCTAAATTTTCAAAGCATTAGGTTGTTTCCCTTTAATAAAAATAGGCAACATTATCTAAAGGTTAATAAAACGACCATCACATCAGAATGTATCTTAATAGAACACCCACACACATCTTGTAAGAGAAGCATGCTAACTATTTTTATTTGTGGCATCATGTTGAGTACACAACACACCCTTTTAAAAAAATTAACTTTAGAGTACCACTTTCTTTTAACTATTCTACATTTCCTTGTTTCTGCTTTCCATAGGCTGCACATTTGTTTCTTAAGTTTATGCATTTTCTTTCTTGTTTTCTTCATCATTTAAATCTCAAGAAAACCCAAAAAAATCACATATTTTGCTTAAGAAAANATATTTTGGATATGGCTTCTTCTATCGTTTGAAAATAATAATTACATACTTTTGTTCAGCCAAAGTTTATATATGAGTTCAGTTGTTATATGTTACATTTTATCATTTTTTTAATATTAAATATAAAAGAAAAAGAGAGATAAAGTATATATCACTCACATTAATGTTGTTGGTTTTTTTTTCTTGGAGAAATAGGATATTGATTTTTTTGGAGAAATTGGAGAAATAGGTGACAGGTTGAAACCACCTTTTGGTCTTGAAGTATGTCCTAAAAGTACCTTTGATTAGCTAGGAATCTGTCTTCCTTGGACATAAGGAAACACATTAACGACCGAAGACCCAGAGGCATCTAGGATGTTGTCTCAAACATGATAGTTTGACTAGGTTTGAGCCTCAGGGAAGGAGTTGTTCATCGAGACTTCATGGTATTGGAAATGGTTGCAAGTGAAAGTACAATTAAGGATTGAAACCACCATTTTCCTTCGAGAGTATGAGGTAACACTACTTCTAGTTAGTTGACTACAACTTGATTTTGCTTAGATCATAAGCCATATTCCTACAAAGGTTGGCTAAGTTATTTGGTAGGAGTAGAAGCCTACTCAAATGAGCCCTTATGACATACCTTATAAACGTGTGGAGGGTTTTAGCTAGCAAACAATGATGCCACGGTCAATATCAAAGCTATAAATGTTTTGTGAAACTACAAAGGCTTCAGCATTTTTCCTACACAGAAAAAACATTATTTACTTTGTCAAGATATGGTTTAGTGGTAAGTTGGAGTAGTTGTTGTGAAGTTGACCCAAGTTTAAATTCTAGTGGGCTAGCTCCTCCCTTGTGTAGGCTATGCCCCAGCAACTTGTGGCTAGGTCTCTTTCGTTGGGCACATGCTTTAACAAAGATAGTTGGAATTTGTGTAGGCTTGGGATTTTGTGTCAATTATCAGTGTTTCTTTGTTGTACCCTATGGGCATGTAATATGTAATTTACATTGGTTTAATACCAACAACCTCATCCTCACAATTGAAAATGTTAAGTAGAATGGGGCCAAGAATTTCTAAATTTTCAAAGCATTAGGTTGTTTCCCTTTAATAAAAATAGGCAACATTATCTAAAGGTTAATAAAACGACCATCACATCAGAATGTATCTTAATAGAACACCCACACACATCTTGTAAGAGAAGCATGCTAACTATTTTTATTTGTGGCATCATGTTGAGTACACAACACACCCTTTTAAAAAAATTAACTTTAGAGTACCACTTTCTTTTAACTATTCTACATTTCCTTGTTTCTGCTTTCCATAGGCTGCACATTTGTTTCTTAAGTTTATGCATTTTCTTTCTTGTTTTCTTCATCATTTAAATCTCAAGAAAACCCAAAAAAATCACATATTTTGCTTAAGAAAATAAAAGAAAAGAAAAAATGGAAAAAAAAAACTCAAAGTTTATCCAAAGTGTGGATGAGTCCATCGGGGTTTTGGACCAAAAGAATGGGCTAGCAATTTACCGAAATCCCGACACCAATGCAAACCTTATGAGAAAGTATCAATGAACCATCAAGCATTGGGTGAAATTGAGTGAGTGTTAAAATAAATCTTAAGAATTATGTTGATCGCCTATAATCCATCGGGCATCGGTGAAAATCATATAAGTCTTAAAGTGATAAGTTTAAGGATATGTCGATCACCGATCATCCATAAAGCATTGATGAAAATATTATGAGCATGAAAGCCAAAAGGTCAACATTGTCCATCGATGTCGTTGAACCGTTTAAAGAGTAAAACCTTACCAAGTTCCGATGGCACAACGTGGACATTCGATCATTAAACAAGAATAAATATTGATTGTCGATCCTTTCACATGAATTTTTTCCACCTTGGCTATCATACAAGTCCATGTCACCAACCGTATAGGTCCACATCATCATTCGTACTTAACCCTTGCCACTGTGTACATGCAATGTCACTTGCCACATCACATGCCATGTCATTATCTGTATGGAAAATTCTCCAAAAATTTTACAAAAGAAATGAAGCACCAAATGACTTGTCAATAACTTAAGCCTCTCTCCTAGTGCCAATAATCAACAATCAAGGTTTCTCTATATTTTTATGGGTCAAAAACCTTAGGCCTCTTGCCCAATGTTAATGAACTCTCGAGTTAAGATTTCGGCCAAATGCTGACAAACTGGACAAAGCATGCCAAGCCATTGGCTAGAATATTCTCGAAATATTCTTTCGGGGATCACACAAAAATTTCGAAAAAACACGATGACCCATACCTTTCAGTGGAAATTGATGAATCCAACAAAGCGTGCAAAAGAAAAAATTTCAAAAACACCAAAACAAGTACCCCTCCGCATCAAATCAACCATTAATGGTCAATGGTATGTGTAGGATAGCATTTAACACAATAAGATTTGCAAAACCCTATCGTCATGATCAAGATTTTATTTCTTTTTAACCCTCAAATATGTCTCTAGTGGCGAACTCATTCCATTTTCTCAGCAATAAGTGTTATTCTCCTCAGGGACTTGGAAGTATTGTGCAACCAATTTTCCTCCACAACAAGCAAATTTTGGTTTCCTATCTTATTTCTGGTAAGTGGCACCAATCAAGTTGGTAATGGTGTCAATTATTCGTAAGGTTGGGTAAAATCCACAGTTTCAACCTTCTCCTGGCCTAATCGATTATTGGATAACAAATATTGGCTCATGTTCCTAAATTTTGATGGTTGCGGGTAAAATTCCTCAGAGGAAGACTCCAATCAGGAAAACTCCAAAGAAACCAAGAATAAGGGGGAGAGAACCAAAAGAAGGGTCTAGCTCAGTGCCACCTCAGGGAAGGGAATAACCGACTACAAAGGGAGTAGAATCAGTCATCAAGTTACCATTAAATAAATTTTCTACACAGGTACCTGTGTAGGGAGACACATAGCTTTGTACTGGCAGCACCAACACACAAGTACATGTCCCTAAGTGGAACGGTCTTTTTGTCAAATTTAAGGATCAAAATTACCTAGAATCAATGCCACACAACGACCTTGATCTCATAGTGATGGATGACAAGGTCTTTTAAAACATTAGGTGCTCCAGGTTGCATTCAGTCGCAGCAAGGGCACCAATGTTTCCATGTATTGAAGCAATAGAGTGGATCATAAACCACGTAGATTGTAGAAATTGTCTTATTAATAACAAGAAGGGAGAGTGCATCGAAGCCTTTCTCCCATAAGATGTTACTAGATATTACAAATTCCGCAAGCCCAAGGAATTGCTTAATAAAGGTTTTATGGTTTCCTTTGATAAAAAATACGATATCAATAGAATTTTGGCAAATTGGTGGAAGGAGGATAAGAATTTCTTCAACAAGTTAGAAGGTCGATACCCTACCATTGGTCTGTGGGAGACATACATGTACCTTATGATCTTACTGTGCAGGTTGTATGGGGAAAAGGATTGCTCCCATTTTACGAAAACATGGATTCCATTGGCTCACACCATAGATATGTAGCGCAAAATGAACTTGGCACCAAAATTGAACAGGCCAAGAATCCCAAGCAAGATACAATATCCTCATTTCACATGGCTTCCTTTTTGTCCCACATGCTTTCCACAGATTGTCCCTCAGTTGGAAAATATCAGAACCTCATGTGCATGTTTATTTCATCATTTTATGGGATAATAAGTATAAGAGGTCATACTCTTTAATCCGTGATTTATTTATAGCACACTTGTACACCCTCATATTTGAGCAAGAATTCCCTAGACTATCTAAACAAACCAAGAAAATTCTTGGATATGTTGCGAATTGGTATTTTGAGGAGAAACAAACATATCTCTGAATCTATGTAGCAACTTTCCCACCCCACCTCTTGCCAGCCTATGTCCCAGACAGGTTGGTGATGGGTGAAATATGTTATCAATCCATTATGCGAGGTTTCAACACTACTTTGGTGAAGGATAAGAAGAAAATATCCATACCTTACAACTTTCAGATGGGCTACTATTCATTTAGAGATACTAAACATGTCAAGCAAGAGGGACAAATACAACTAGAATATAGATTCAATAAAAGCGGTTTCAAGAGGCATGATCCCAAGGGTTTAGTACTTAAGCATGTTGAACAAGTATCAATTAGTTGGACCTATGCACATGAAAAGTGGTAGGAAGAGCTCTTCACAGAAAATGCACAAGATTGGAAAGAGGTGGAGAAAATAAAGGCCAACCCCAAATGTAACCGTTTTTGGCTCCTTGTCACCAAAAGAGAAAATAAATATCATAAGTCAAGGAGATGCTTCAAGCAAGGAAACAGAGGTAGTGACAAAAGCATAGGAAGCTAGGTTGAAGGAAGAACATGAGCGCAAATCCATGCAAGAAGAATAAGATAAGATTATGAAAGAACAAGAACTTCAAAGGATTACTAAGGAAAAACTCAAGAGGAAGCAAGAAGAAGATATTGCTCAAGAATCACTTGCCAAACAAGGAAGAGAGGCAGAAGCAAAGAAGAGGAAGCAAGATTTGTTAGAGTATAGGAGGAAAGAAAATGAAGAAAAGACCATGAAGGATGAGGAGGAATAGAAAATAAGAGAGGTAGAAGAAAATTAGCAAAGGAAATCTCAGATTGAGTTGAACAAAATAAAGAACTTGAAAAAGTAGAAAGGGAAAAGGAGGAAAAAAGAAAGACGAAACAAGAAAATACTCAGATAACTCCCAAAACTACTAGTGTAATTGATCTAACAAAGGATGAATAAGAAGTTGTGAAGATATGCATTCTCGAAACTGATGAAAGTTTTCCTAACACTGGAAGGCTTGCTCATGACTTGCCTGAACATAAGGCTATTAAAGAAAATGAAAAGGATACGATGGAGGATGCTCATGGCCAAGGAGGAAATACCATAGGATCGGTTGATGGTCAAGGCGAGGATCATGCTAACATTCCAACTATTAGGGAGTCATTGATCCCAAGGATTTCAAAGAAACTCCAAAGCCTCAGGACCCCCAACAAACTCAATTAGTTGGGGAAGGTCATGATACTCAGGAAACTAAAGATGCAACATTGAAGCAACAAAAAGAAGAGGAGAAATCCTCTACACAAGAACAAATTTTACAACAAACTCAATCGGTTGGGAAAAATCAAGAAATTCAACCAAGTGGGAAAAGTCAGGAGATTATGATGGAACAATTCCATACTCCTAGTAGTTTGAATAATATACTATCTTGGGGAGATCATCCCATACCCCAACCAATCGATGAAGTTCTCGATTTGGAGTCTCTTGCATACAATCAAAAGAGTAAGTCGATTGTCAGAAGAACACAAAGGAAAAGAAAGCTCACTATGGACAATGGCATACTATGTACCTCTAAAGAAGTCATACTTGATGTGAAAAGAGCTCGGATGAGTGAACTGGTTTCAACAGGAATTTCCATTTCACACACGTCGTTAGACAAGGCCATGGAAGAAGAAAATGAGCTAGAAGATGCAAGGAAATAATTGACACCACTCTAGCATCAAGTTTAGTATTATCATGAAGTTGGAGGCGCTTCTAATCTTGTCAAGGGCCTCCTTGAAGAACATGATAAACACCAACATATTCAAGACACCTTTCTCAAAAGGGTGGTTGAATTTCAAGAGGAAACCCTATTGTTGTCTATAGCACATAAAGAAGTGCTCAGGTGGAACGAAAAGGGTGTCAGGCTTTGAACCAGGTGGAGTTCATCAGAGAAATCTAGAAATACCAAGGAGAAGAAGACCATGTCATTGATATCATAACAAATGACAATATAGCTAGGATGCATTCATAAGCATAGTATCGGGAAGATATCGTTGAAGATCCAAAGAATTACTAGATGGTATAGGAAAATATCAGTAGAACGATGATCGACCTCCAAGTGCCAACATTCGGATTGCCTGGAGATTTTTGGCCAATTGAAGAGGCATCGATAGGTTTCAAGCAAATTGTCGATGAGTATCAGGTAGAGGTCAAAAATATAACTGCAGTCGAACACGGACATCTCTAGAAATTTATGATACGAGTGATCAAAGTTGTTAATAGACTGGGGTAGTTGATGCCCAAGATAGAGGGTTACACTCGGTGGTATAAAGAAAGCAAAGAAAACTTGAGTATCCCAATGGATCAACACATGTTTCCCTACAACCAAATATGTGTCGATTTGTACTCACAGTGGGATGCGTATATTGACAAGCATGCAAGTCCCGAGACTCCCAGGTCACATGAATCATCTTGATTCACTTTTAATTTAGGAATTTCCCAATTTTTTATTTTTTGCTCAAAATATTATTTTGGAAAATTGTAATGGAAATAAATAGAGGGATCAACCTCTAAGGAAACATCTTTTTCTTGTTGGAGTTGGAGAAAATTTATGGAATGTAATTGGAGAATTATTTTGAAGGTTTAATTCAGAAGCTCTATAAGAGCCAAGGAATTTTGTTGAATCATTGTGTGCATTTACTTGTATTGTGGGCTATTTTTCAAACAACTATTGTGTCAGACATATCTAGTAAGGATTTCAATCCTGTTGACTTATCTTGTATGATTTCATGAGTTGCTAGATGTGAATTTCAATATTTCTTTATTAATTAGTTTCTTAGCCTTTGTAATTTTGGTTTTGTTATTTAGTATAGTCATAATTATAGAATTAATTGTGTAATCATTAATGGAATGAATGGAAAATTGTTGTATGTTTATTGGGAGTATCTTGTTAGCTATATCTTTCATTAGAATTATTTCTTAGAAGAACAAATATAGTTACAAGCTTATTCCCAATCATTGCTTGCAAGAGTTATCTTTTGAGAGCATGTTTCCCCTCTTTACACATTTCGAGTTTTACTAAAGGTAATCATGCATTAATGTTTCTTGATAGAATTATTTCTTAAACACTTCAAAGCTACCAATCACCTATACTGACTATTCCCAAGTGTTATCCTTTGGTGACATGTTTTTTTAAAACTTCTTATATTAGGATCTATTTCCTGTATCAATTACACACATTATAAAAACATAAAGAGAGTAGAAAGACAATTTGACTGATTCATAAAGCTCATTGAAAGGTTGTTGGACCATAATCCATAGGATTATTCTATATGAAAAAGGGAAGAGTCTAATTGGGCCTCCTCCTTGGGTTTAATCCCTACTGTTGAGTATAGGGAATCCAACCCCCTCAACATAATTGGTTCTAGAAGGAGGGCCTATGTATGGCAAGCCATGCAAACATCCCACACATAGAAAATAAAAAAACATGAGGATTTACCCCTCAAAGATATTTCACCTCAAATTGAAGATAATTATGGATATCACCCTAAAACAATTCCATCTACAGTATCTCATGAGGAAGTGAACACCTTCAAGTGAATCACTCGAGTACATCCCGGAAAATTGGTGCATTTCCCGTAACATCACTACTCCCTTGAAGAAGAGATAATGTAAGAGTTCCATGGTATCCACATCAAAACACACTTTAGTACACATGATTGAATACTTAGTAGTATTATCCCTGCAAGAAATTGATCAACCCTTCAGCCTAAATCTTCTGCAACAACCCCTCCTACAAGTGTCTATTTCGATAACCAAGACTATTCAGAAGAGGAGGAGGAGGAGTCAGAACCGAAATCAAAAGCTTCTGAGAAAGATTCAGATAACATGGAGCACGACCACGATGCCAATCAACCTTGGTTTGTTAGGGATGCATTTGCATTACCTAGTCCACTCCACAACTTACCCAAGCACCTAGAAAAATTACTTCCAAAATATGATCCTGAATCATCTGTTCTTCCTGATGATCATATAAAAAAATTATCCTCACTATAAGATGGATGAATGCCTAGCATGAAGACATAGTATCTCGCATATTCCCTTACACTTTTGAGAACTCAGCTTCCACATGGTATTTTAATTTACCAGTCGGATCCATAACCAACTGGATTGAGTTCCAGAAATCCTATTTGGAAAAATCTGGGGAAGAGATCACCACCGAAGCATTAATGGTTGAATTGTTCACCTCAAGTATGGGACCCGATGAGAAGGTTAAAGATTTCAATCAACGTTTTATCAAAATATTGAACAAGTTTCAACATGGAACAACCCCTACCCAAGAATTGTAGATTGAAGTTTATGTCAATTTTCTAACTATTGCAATCTCTATGTTTATCAAGAGGGTTGGTAAGAACACACTAGCGGAAAATTCCGAAGAAGTCAAAAAGGTAGAATTTGAAATGAAAGGATGCAAATAAAGTCAGACTACCTTGTAAAGAAATGAGGTAGCACAACCCAAAAGAGGCATTATGTTGTTAAAACCTCAATACAAATAACCCTCTAAAAAATGGTGAAAAGGATGCAACTGATATGGAGAGTTTACAAAGAATGATAAAAAAAAATTCCAATGAAATAGTGTACATGAAGAGGAATGTAGGAGAGGGAACATCCACCCAAAGACCCTTTAGACCTTTCTTTAGGATACCTATTCCTCCCAGGGCCATTGAACCTCATCCAACTAACTTAAACATTGATTTGGGAGATGTAGCCTTGGATAACTTTTGCAACTACCTCCAAGCCAACCATGATAAGAAAACTTTCCCACAATGGATAAATGCTATGAATTTGATGGCAAGTAGGTGTTTAGATGGGTGTGCTCAAATTGACCAATTAAATAACCAAAAATAAGATGTTATAGATGAGGAATCACCTGAGCACCCCAGAGAAGCAACCATGGTCTTATGGGACTTGATTCCTAGAGTAAATGTAACATAAGAATATGATGTGATAGATGAAATAATAACTATCCAGACCAGAAGTAAAGGGCTCGTGTCTCAGCCCCATCACATTGTATTCAACACCTATATCTACAGTCACGTATACTCCTACATTTCCTACCTTGCCTAAGTCTGTAAGTCATGAGGTCGGGCATATGAAATACAATGTGGTTGAAGATTTGAAAAAGATTAAAGAAAACATTTTAGTAATGGATCTTTGTAAAATTTCTCAACAGAAAACACTTTTGCTTAAAGCTTTGAAAGAGGAAAAATCTCAAACCATGACCCCTGCCAAACCATAAACATGACTAATTTAGGTGACCGTCAAAATTCAACTGAAAACATAGCTTTGTCAGGGAAGAAATCTAAGTCGTTAGTACCTCCTTTCTTGCTAACTTTTGAAATTTTCAACCACAATGTTCATAATTGTTTGGTTGACTCGGGAGCATCCTTGAATGTGATAGCTTACTCTATTTGCAAAAAATTGAATGCTACACCCACTAAATGCTCCACATATCATCCAATTAGACATATTATAAGTAAAGGTTATTGGAGAACTAAAATATGTTTTGATTAGAGTTGTTTCTAACCCAAAGATCCATCAAGTTGTTGACATTGTTTTTGTAGATATTCATGAATCTTACAGTCTCCTACTCAATAGAGACTAGTCACAAAAACTACAAGGGTATTTTGCATCATATTGGTCTCACTTGTGGTTACCTTGGAACAGACAACCCAATAAAATTAGGGTTGACAAATAAAAGTATATGAAACACATTGTAATCGATTTGGAAGAAACAAATGAACCTTCATCATCTAAATATCACATCCTAGGAAATTACTCAGTCGATTCATACTTTGGGAATTTCATAGCATTGGAATCTGAAATATCAATCACACAGAAGTTAGAATTGTGTTTGCAAGATGATTTCCCAAAAATATAAAGCAACCCAAATGTACATATTATAAACACCACTTCGAACAAAACCTAAGAAAATTAGAAATCACAAAACATCAAAATGACAAAATAGAATTCAACATTGCTCCTAATATTTGGACACTATTCTTCGGCGGAAATAAATATAAAGAAGGGGCAAGGGTTGGGTGTGTCTTTATAGATCCAAAAGGTAGATGCAGTTTTTTTTTTATCTTGTAGGCTAGAGTTTGACTATACAATTAACAATGTTGAATATGAAGCTTTGGTTCAAGGTCTAAAAAAGGATATTGATTTGAGTATAAAAGAGCTTAATTTTTTTGGAAATTCTAGAATCATATTTAGGAAAATGAGGAATTCCATACATTGCAATTCATCACATCTTAGGAATTATCAACAAGAAGTCCGCAGACTAATTGATAAGTTTTTTTCAATTAACATCACTTATGTCCCACAATCCCAAAACCTGTTAGTTGATTCATTGGCTACATTAGCCTCTAGGTTATTCCCATTAGAAGACTATGAAGCCACTAGATTTACCATTGAGTTGTAGTATAAACAATATGTCCTTGATAATGTCACAAATTGGTGGGTGTTTCAAGGGGATCAATAGATCTTAGAATTCCTTACTAATGAAGAAAACTTAAGAGACCTCATCATGGATGATAATGAATTTCAAGCTACCTTAACAAACCAAGAGTTTGAGATTGCAAAGGTTGAAGGTGGTGAAACAATAGTGATGCCTAAATTAAATACCATGCCCAAAAGGATGATCAACCTTGAAAATATATTTGAATTGAGGGATAAATTCAAAGGTCCATTAAATGTCAAAACTGACAGTTCTAGTTTAGGTTATGAAGTGATAAATTTGGGTACCATTGAAAACCCTAGGAACATCAATCTTGGAAAATCATTATTCATACATGAGAAAAGGGCTTATCTCAAATTGTTCAAAGAGCACCAAGATGTCTCTACATGGTCTTATCAAGATCTTAAAACTTACGACATGTAGATCATACGACACACAATGCCCCTAAAGGATGATGTCAAACCTTTCTAGTATAAAATTATGAAAGTTTCACCCTTCGCTAGAACCTTTAACTTAGAAGGATCTTAAAAAATTGTTAGATGCCAAAATTATCTTCCAGGTAAGGAATTTTGCATGGGTGGTCAATATGGTGCTAGTATGGAAAAAGATGGGTGAGATTTGTCTTTGTGTGGACTTCCAAAATTTGAACAAAGCCTCTAAGAAAGATAACTATAATGTCCCTCCCATGGGAAAAATCCTTCAAATAGTTTCCGGATCTAAGATGTTCTTGCTTCTGGATGTTTTCTTAGGCTACAATCAGGTTCTAGTGTCAAAGGAGGACCAACTTAAAACCATTTTCCACACTAAATGGGGTGCCTTTGCATACAAACACATGCCTTTCAGTGTAATTAATGTTGGTGCCACTTTCCAACGAGCTATGGATGTTTCTTTTAGGGGTTTAATAAATAAAAATGTGGTGTTTTATCTAGATGATGTGATTTTATATTCAAAAAATAGAACAAAACATATTTTGCATCTCACAGAAATCTTCAAAATGTGTAGAAAGTATGGAATTTCCCTTAACCCGAAGAAGACCATTTTTTGTGTAACTAAAGGGAAATTGTTGGGTCACATTATATCAAAGGATGAGATAACTATTGACCCATAGTGGGTAAAAGTGATCTGTTAGTTGCCTTTTCCTCAAAATAAGAAAACCATGCAATCCTTCTTTGGGAAGATCAACTTCCTTAGAGAATTCATAATTGATTTCACTGAAACAATCAAGCCCTTGCAAAAAATGATTCCTAAAGATGTTGACTTTAAGTGGAATAGAGAAGAGAAGGAATCCTTTGAGAAAATTGAGATTGTTATTTCTCAAGCCCATGTTTTTTTGCAATCTATATTTCAACAAAGATTTATTTCTTTATACTTTTTCCTCTTATCAGTCCTTGGCAATTACTCTTACCTAAAAGGATGATGATAATAATGAAGCTCATATTTCCTTCATGAGTTCCATCTTACAAGGAGTCGAACTAAACTACCCCACCATTGACAAACATGCTTATGTTGAGTACAAGGATGTTAAACACTTTAGATCATACATTCTGAAAAATTATACTAAATTCATAATGCATCATGCTATTGTATGATCACTTTTTACTCAGCAGGAGTTAGGAGAACAAAGGGGAAATTGGATGATTGTTATCCAAGATTTTGATCTTGAAATTAAACCTACCAATATAGTTAGAGGCAAAGCACTATGTAATTTAGTTGTTGAGTCACAAGACTCCATAGATACAAGTGAGTTTGGATGGGAAAATGAGCTACCTATTTGTTCTCATGAAGTACTTTTTTTCCCAACAACTCATTACTCATGGTACTCTAACCTTTCTTATTTCTTATATCATGGTACATTCCCTAGCCATATGAAATCCAAGGAAAATAGAACACTACATTTGAATTATGCTCAGTATCACCTAATAAACTTGGTTTTGTTCCGAAAAAACAATGATGGAGTATTACTAAGATGCTTGGAGAAAAGTGATGTGGAGAAAGTATTGAATGATCTCCATGACGACCCTGCAAGTGGTCATTTTGTAGGATAAACCATAGCTCATAAAATTCTCAAGGCAGGTTGTTACTAGCCAACTTTATTTAGGGATGCCCACACATATGTTAGACAATGTATGATTTGTCAATTGAGCATGGGTAAGGAGAAGAAAGCATCCATCCCATTGCAACAAGTAACCATTTCTAAACCTTTTAAGCAATGGGGAATATATGTTATAGGTGAAATTAAACCACATTCATCAAAACAACACAGACACATTCTAACAACAACAAATTATTTTACCTGATGGTCTAAAGCCATTCCCCTCACCTGAGTTAATGAAAAGGTAGTCATTCAATTCCTGGAACAACAATTGATTACTAGATTTAGGGTACCATCTATGATAGTACTTGACAATGTTGCTTATTTCTCCTCTACTATGTTAACTAAATTTGCAATTGACAAAGGTATTATCTTAAGTTATTTCGCTTATTACTATCTATAGGGAAATGGAGTAGCTGAGTCTACAAATAAGAACTTGATTTGTATCCTCAAGAAAGCTATTAATGAAAATCATAAAAAGTGGTATAATGGTTTACATAACGCACTATGGGATTACAGGGTAACCCCTAAGGAATCTTTAGGCACTTCTCCATATTTTCTCATTTATGGACAAGAAGCAATCTTACCAACAAACATTTATCTACCATCTCTATAGTTATCCCAAACCTCTCTCCAGTATGTAACAACATATTGATACACTCCTTATGTTGAAGGAGGAAAGGGAGAAAGCTAAAAAAATTTGCATCCCATGGTAACAATTGGTCAAAAGATAGTTTGATAAACATAAAGTTAGTGAAAAAAACTTTAGTGTGGGGGATTTGGTTCTCAAATGGGATAGAGTTAATGAACCTAAGGGAAAACATTCTAAATTTCAATATTTATGGCTTGGTCCCTACCAAATAGTGGAGAAAATTGGGGTTAGTACCTATCTATTGCAAAGCTTGGGAGGAGAATTAGATTCTCTCCCTGTCAGTGGAAAAACACTTAAGAGATACTTCACTTAGTTGCTCAAAGCGAGTAGTTTGTACCATATAATTTTTTCTTTTCTTTTGTTACAATTTTCCTTCAATTTATTTTTATGATTGATTGTGTTTTTAGTTGATTAACATTATCCCCTACATGAATTCATATGTCTTGGTAATTTTGACAATGGTGTTGAGTGTTCAGCTTTTGGCAAAGCATGGTTGACAGATCTTAGATAACATACCTCTTCTGTTCGATACCAAAAGTAAGGTGAGTCAACAATGAATAAGAATAAGAAATCAAGGTATATTTATAGTTCTCTCTATATATGATTTGGGGAAATCATACCACTTTATCAATGGCTAGGAATGTTTGAAAGGAAAGACTATGGAAAGAAGGGAAGTATGGCCTATGAATTAAGGAGAAATTGACTAACACCCTACTCCTTTTGGGATAGATAAGCTTCAAAATCCTAAGTACTTGTTTTACCTCCTTCATTAACATATGTCATCCTCATCAAATCAATTTTTATTCCACTAGAATTACTCATCACAAGAATATCCATTATTGGGTACACATGTTTTATTAAAAAAGAAGAAAATAAGTGATGAAGAAGGAAAATAAATCAAATGGAACTTATTGGGACAAGCAGAGAATGCATATATCTCCATCGGGGCTATGGATGCTTGTTGGCAGTGGAGTAAGTTTTGTGATATCAAGGTGACTCCATTGGGGCTATGTATGCTCACGGGCAATGAAACAACACTAGAAGGGCAATAAAGTTACTTAGAGACTATAAATAAAGTCCTCCTATTAGGGGTAGTCCCAGGTTTGGTTTCTTTCTCGAAAGCATGGATCATTGGTTAATGGTATGAATATTGGAAAATCAGAAAAATCTCCATGATGATGTAGCATAAGTTATGTTTTATATTATAATCTGTTCACTTGAAATTAATGTGGTTTTTTATCCTAAGGTATGGTAAGAGATTTTGGTTATGCCCAGTGAATAATCATTTGTTGAGTACACACCACACCCTTTTAAACAAAATTATTTCAGGGTACCACTTTCTTTTAACTATTCTACATTTCCTTGTTTTTTCTTTCCATAATCTGCATAGTTGTTTCTTAAGTTTGTGCATTTAATTTCTTGTTTTCTTCATCATTCAAAATCTCAAGAAAACCCAAAAAAATCTCATATTTTGATTAAGAAAAGAAAAGAAAAAATGGAAAAAAGGAAACAAAATGCAAAGTTTATCAAAAGATTCGATGAATCCATTGGGGTTTCAGACCAAAAGAAAAAACTAGCAATTTACCAAAATCCCAACGTCGATGCAAACCTTGTGAGAAAGTATCGATGATCTATTAGGCATCAGGGGAAATCTAGTGAGTGTTGAAATAAAATGTTAATAATTCTTCCAATCAATGATAACTCATTGGGCATCGACAAAAATCATATAAGTCGTAAAGTGATAAGGTTAAGGATTATGTCAATCGTCGATAAGTCATTGGGCATCGACAAAAATGCTATGAGTATGAAAGAGAAAAGGTTAACCTTGTCCGTCGATGTTGATGAACTGTTTAAAGATTAAAACTTTACCAAGTGTCGATGGCATATCCTAGCCGTATGATCATTAAACAAGAATGAATCTTAACTGTCGATCCTTCCGCATGAATTTTGTCCACCTCGGCTACCGTACAATCCCACGTCATCAACTGTATAGGTCTATGTCATCATCCATACTTAACCCTTGCTACTATGTACCTGCCATGCCACTTTCCATATCACTATATGTATGGATAATTCTTTGAAAATTTTAAAAATAAAAGAAGCACCAAACGACTTATTTAATAATTTAAGCCTCTCTCCCGACATTGATAATCGACAATCGAGGTTTCTTTGTATACTTATGGGTAACATATATTAGGTCTCTCTCCCAACACTAATGAACTCTTGAGTTAAGTTTTCGACCAAATGTCGACAAAATATACAAAGTGCACCAAGCCATTGGCTAGAATATTCCAGGGATATTCTTTCAGGGATTGCATGAAAATGCCAAAAAAAATAGGACATGATCCATACCTTTCAGTCGACGTCGATGAATACAATAAAGCACACCAAAGAACATTTTTCAAAAATACTGAAATAGGTACCTTCTACATCATATCAACCATTAATGGTCGACGAGATGTGCATGATAGCATTTAACACATAAATATTTGAAAAATCTTATGGTCATGATCAAGATTTGATTCATTTTTTAACCTCAATTATGTCTCTCATATCATAGAAACCCATTCAAGTTCCGAAATCATTCCATTTTCTTAGTGATAAGAGTTATTATCCTCTATGACTTGGAAGCATTGTGCGGCCAATTATCCTCTGACTTGGAAGTATTGTGTGACCAATTATCTTCCACAACAAGTAAATTTCATTTTCCGATCTTATTTCTAGTAAGTGGCACCAATCACATTGGTAATGGCGTTAATTATTCGTAATTTTGAGTAAAATACACAGCTTCATCTTTCTCCTTGGCCTAATCAATTATTGGATAATGAATACTAGCTCTTGTTCCTAAATTTTGATGGTTTCATGTAAAATGTGTCCGAGGAAGACTACGGTTAGGAAATCTCTAAAGAAACCAAGAACAAGGGGGAGCGAACTAGAAGACGGGTCTAGCTTAGCTTCGTCTTAGGGAGGGGAACCACAAACTATGAAGGGAGAATAGTTAGTCATCAAGCTACCACTGAAGAAAATTTCTACATAGTTATCTTTATATGGAGACATACAACCCAATATTGGCAACACTGGCACACAAGTACATATCCCTAGGTGGAACGATATTTTTATCAAATTTAAGGATCATAATTACACAGAATCAATGCCACACAATGACCTTGATCTCAAAGTGGTGTATGGTGAGGTCTCTCAAAACATTAGGTGCTCCAGGTTCCACTTTGTTGCAACAAGGGCATTGATGTTTCCCTGTATTGAAGAAGTAGAGTCAATCATAAACCACACACACTATAGAAATTGTTTGATTAATAATGAGAAGGGAGAGTGCATCGTAGCCTTCCTCCCACATGATTTTACTAGATATTACAAATTCCACGAGCCCAAGGAATTGCTTAATAAATATTTTTTGGTTTCCTTTTATCAAAAATACGATATCAATAGAATTTTGGAAAAATGGTGGAAGGAGGATAAGAAGTTCTTCAACAAGTTAGGAGGTTGATACCCTGCCATTGGTCTGTGGGGGCCATACATGTACCTTATGATATTATTGGGTAGGTTGTATTGGGAAAAGGATTGCTCCCAATTCACAAAAGCATGGATTCCATTGGCTTACACCATAGCTATGTAGGGAAAAAAGTTCAACCGGGGATCCGTAATCTCCAAGCAACTTAGCACCAAAATTGAACAATCCCAGAATCATGAGTGAGGTGCGGTATCCTCATTTCACATGGATTCCTTTTTGTTTGATGTATTATGTGCAAGGAATGCTTTCCCTGGATTGTCCCTTAGATGACAAATATTATAACCTCATGTGCATGTTTATTTCAACATTTTAAAGGATAGTAAGTATAAGAGGTCATACTCTTTAATCTATGATTTCTTTATAACACACTTGTACACCCTCATCTTCGGGTAAGAATTCCACATAATATCTAAACAAGCCAAGAAAATTCTTGGATATGTTGGGAATTGGTATCTTGAGGAGAAAAACACATATCTTCGAATCTATAGAGCAACTTGCCTACCCTACCTCTTGCTAGCCTATGTCCCAACCAAGTTGGTGATCAATGAAATCTGCTATCCATTATGCAATGTTTCAACACTACTTTGGTGAAGGATAAGAAGAGAATATGCACACCTTACAACTTTCAAATTGGGTACTATTCAGTCAGAGATACTAAACATGCCAAGAAAGATGGACAAATATAGCTAGAATACAGATTTAGGACTGGCAGTTTCAGGAGGCATGATCCCGAGGGTTTAGTACTCAAACATGTTGAACAAGTATCAATTATCTGGCCCTATGCACATGAGAAGTGGTAGGAAGATCTCTTCAGGGAAAATGCACAATATTTGCAAGAGGTGGAGAAAAGAAATCCCAACCCAAATGTAACTATTTTTTTCTCTTTCCACTACAAGAGAAAATAAAGATCATAAGTTAAGGAATTTCTCCAAGCAAGGAAGCAGAGGCAACAACAAAAGCATAGGAAGCAAGGTTAAATGAATAACATGAGCACAAAGCCATGAAAGAAGAACAAGATAATATTTTGAAAGAATAAGAACTTCAAAGGAAGATTGAGGAAGAACTCAAGAGGAAGCAAGAAGAAGATATTGCTTAAGAATCACTCACCAAACAAATAAGAGAGGAAAAAGAAGAGAAGAGGAGGAAATTAAATGAAGAAAAGTTCAGGAAGGATGAGGAGGAATAAAAAATAAGAGAGGCAGAAGTAGAGGAGCAAAGTAAATCTTAGATTGAGCAGGAACATAAGGAAGAACTTGAAACAATAGAAAGGAAAAAGGAGGAAAAAATAAAGATGGAACAAGAAAAGACTAAGATAACTCCCAAAATTGCTAATGTAATTGATCTAACAAAGGATGAAGAAGAAGTTGTGAAAAAAGGTGTTCCCATAACTGATGAAAGTTTTCCTACCACTGAAAGGCCTTCTCAAGTCTTGCTTGAAGAGAAGGCTACAAAATAAAATGAAGGGGATACCATGGAGGATACTCATGACTAAGGATGAAATACCACATGATTCATTGATGGTTGGGTTGAGGATCGTATTAACATTCCAACTAAGGGAGTCACCAATCCCAAGGACTCCAAAGAAACTCCAAAGACTCGGGATCCCCAACAAACCCAATTAGTTGGGGAAGGTTGAGATACTTAGGACACTAAAGATGCAATATTGAAGTAGGAAAAAGAAGAGGAGAAATCCTCTACATAGGAACACATTTTGCAACAAAATCAATCGGTTGGGAAAACTCAAGAAACTCAACCAACTGGGAAAAATCAAGAGACTACGATGGAACAATTCCATACTCTTGGAAGTTTGAATAATCTAGTATCTTGGGGATATTGGCCCATACCATTGATTTGGAGTCCCTTGCATATTATTGGAAGAGGAAGTCAATCGTCAGAAGAACACAGGGGAAAATAAAGCTCACTATTGACAGTGGCATACTCTGTACCTTTGAAGAAGTCATACTTGATGTGAAAAGAGCTTGAATGAGTAAGATGGTCTCAATGGGAATTTCCATTTCACATGGATCGTTAGACAAGGACATGGGAGAAGAAAAGGAGCTAGAATATGCAAGGAAATAATTGGCATCACTCCAGCGTCAAGTTCAATATTATCAAGAAGTCAAAGATGCTTCTAATTTTGTCGAGGACCTCCTTGAAGAACATGATAAACACCATCAGATTCGAGACACCTTTCTCAAAAGGGTAGTTGAATTTCAGTAGGAAACCCTTATGTTGTCTATAACACATAAATAAGTGCTCAGGTGGAGCGAAAAAGGGTGTCATGGCTTTGAACTTGGTAGATTTCATCAAAGAAATCCAAAAAGACCGAGGAGAATAAGACAATGGAATTGATATCATAAAGGATGACAACATATCCATGATGCATTAAACAACACAATAATGGGAAAATATCATTGAAGAGCCAATGAATTAGATTGTAGAAGAATGGGATGCTTTAAAAGAACATGGGAAAAGATCAATTGAACCATGATCGACCTCTAGCTGCCAACATTTAGATTGCTTGAATATTTTCATCCAATTAAAGAGGTATTCACAGGTTTCAAGTGAACTATCAATGAGTATCAAGCATAGCTCAAAAAGATAACTTCAATCATGTGTGGCTATCTCCAAAAAATTGTGGTAGGATCGATCAAAGTTGTCAATAGATTGGGGCAGTTTGCAAGATACCAGATATATAAAAGATGCAGAACAGAAACGAAATGCTAGAAATGACAGAATAACAGTAAAATATCCAGCATAATCTTCACAATACACAGAAATGATATACGAAATATCAACAGAAATAACACTTTGAATCAGATAGCAATGTTCACATGCCTCTTCGAGGGGGCAACCTCCAATCGAGCAGCGCTCTGTTACAATAATATCCAAGCTAGGGTTCTCATACCCTCGACTCCTATTTATACTAAAAAGAAGC
>ML802654.1:93142-110303 GCA_009831015.1 Picea engelmannii | reverse complement strand
GATCCTTCTAGAAGCGGAAGCTTCTATTAGGTCTTCTTACATCCACCTTATTCTATTTTATTGAAAGGTCTTATTAATATTGACCTTTATTACATCCGAATACATTGATCTACCTATGTGCGGGTTAGGACCTTAACACAGTTGATGCCTAAGATATAGGGTTACTCTTGGTGGTATAAATAAAACAAAGAAAACTTGAGTATCCCAATGGATCGACATAGGTTTTCCTATAACTAGAGATGTGCCAATCTGTACTCATAGTGGGTCGTGTATATTGACGATCATGCAAATCTTGAGACTCCCATATCACACAAGTAATCTTAAATCACTTTTAATTTAGGAATTTCCCGGTTTTTATTTTTTTCTAAATATACTATTTTTGGAAAATTGTAATGGAAATAAATAGAGGGATCAACCTCTAAGGAAGGGGGCTCTTTTTTGGTGGAGTTGGAGAAAATTTCTGGAATGCAATTGGATAATTATTTCGAAGGTTTAAGTCATAATCTCTATAGGAGCCAAGGAATTTTGTTGAATTACCATGTGCATTTACTCGTATTGTAGACTATTCTGCAAACAACTAGTGTGCCAGACATGTCAAGTAAGGATTTCAATTATGCTAAGTTATCTTGTATGATTGCATGAGTTGCTAGATGTGAATTTAAATATTTCTTTATTAATTAGTTTCTTAGCCTTTATAATTCTGGTTTTACTATCTAGTACAATGATAATTATGGAATTACTTTTGTAATCATTAATGGAACGAATGACAAATTGTTGTATGTTTCTTGGGAGTATCTTGTTAGCTATATCTTTCATTAGAATGATTTCTTAGAAGAACAAATACAGTTGCAGGGTTATTCACAACCATTACTTGCAAGAGTTATCTTTTGAGAGCAAATTTCTCCTCTTTACACATTTCAGGTTTTACTAAAGGTAATCATGTAGTAATGTTTCTTGATATAATTATTTCTTAAAGACTTCAAAGCTATTAATCACCTATACCGATTGTTCCTAAGGGTTATCCTTTGGTAGCATAATTCTTTAAAACTTATTAGAATAAGATCTATTTCCCATATCAATTACACACATTACAAAAACATAAAGAGAGTAGAAATACCTTTTAACTGATTCATGAATCTCATCAAAAGGTTGTCAGACCATAATCCAAAGGATTATTCCATACCAAATAGGGAAGAGTCTAATTGGGCCTCCTCCTTGGGTTTAATTCTTACTACTGAGTACATGGAATCCATCTCCCTCGGCACACTGGTTAATCACCTCTCTTTGAAAGCAAGAATAAATAGTAGAGACTTATTGAAAATAGCCCCACATCAACACTTCCATATAAAATTTGCACAACTGTGAGTCCCAAGATAATAGGTGGTGGAGGTACATTATTACTTACACACACATGCACATTTTTTACCCCCGCCACCCACACCTCTAGGGAGGGTGATCCCTAAGAGTATGGGTGGTGGGGTGTAGGTGTGCATGTGTGTGCAAAGGTGAGGGTGTTACTGTCACCCCCTACGAGAGTGGGGGTGCGAGTGTGCATGTGTGTGCTTGAGAGAAACAAGCTTAATACAATGTCAAAATCCTTTGAAGCAAAACAACACAAGAGATTAGCCATTCCCCATGTAACACCCTGTTTCCCCCAGTCTATAAAAATAACTATACTGGCCAAGTATTGTGGCAAACTAAAAAATGTGAATGTGTAATGTGAATAGACCTTGTGAAAAAGGTCGATGAATGTGAATAATATTATGAATATATATTGTAGGACCGCTGAGAGGGGAATATGCTAAAAAAGAGACCACGATGGTTGGATAAAGGTGGTGGAAGGCACCTGGAATGGTGGCGTTAACTTCCACGAAAAACCAATACCGTATTTGGTCTTCACTGGCCCGGAGAACCAAGAGCGGCTCGCTGGTCTGAAATTAATTGCTCGCAGGTTGGTAGGTTGATGGATCCTCATGTGTAATGAGGGATGGGGGTAAAACTACCCATCCGTGGAGTCCTGACACCTCACCACCACGAGGGATATTGTGCCACACGCAACCTCGCTGGAAAGGAAAAAGGCAGGAGGAGTGTGTGATCACGGGCAGACACGAGGGAGGAAGAACTCTGGAAGAATATGCAGAGTGAGTGATAGCGAAGAAGAAGGAGAGTAACCTTCATTCTTGGTCATTGGCAGACAGAGATGCAGTCACGCAGTATCATGGTCTCAGCTCGGGGGTGGCTAGTGGTAAATCCATTGGGAGTCGCTGAGCCTACGGTTGGGTGGAAACGAGCACCCCTCTCAGCAGTTGCATCACCTCTGGTGTTTTTCTGATAAGCGTTTTGTCTCTGGCATCTTGAAATATATATATTTTGACATTTATGCTCATAAGCTGTGAAATTGTGAATGATTTCAGTGCAAGAATGTCTGTATGGTGTTTTGATCAGTACTGGTAGTTGCATGTTTATAATGAAAGGACTACGTATGGCTTAGGTTTTCATAAATCACTATTTATATGCATACCGATCTAACTCAGACTTCACGTCTGGTTCTCGAGAGAGAGATACCCTTATCTACCTCAAATAGTACCCTGGGTAAACCTTCCCATAGATATACCCTCCTTGAAAAGCCCATCAAGAACCTGTTAAAAGGATGTGAAGGTGCAAGGCCTTAGTAACCTTGCACGAGGAGGAACGATCCTCTTGGAATCCCGAGATACCTGTGTAGGGATAAGTATTGTTTGACGGGCGAGATCCTCTCGGAAGATCTATGGTCACTCAAGGCTGTTAGATTGGAAGGAGAAGAGGGGGCGTTAAATGCCTCAGCCCCTTTCCTTTGTTTTCACGAGTAGCGAAGAGACCGAGATCCACTCAAGTCCTAGACTTGATGAAGGAGACCAATAGATGTGCTGAAGACTCTTTTAAGAGTCAAACCCAGGAGAAAGAGCGCAAAGCTCCCAAGTCCCTCATAGTTGACGAAGCTCAGGACAGATAGCACTTGGTCAGATGCACTGACCCTATAGGAATTCACAGAGGTTGAGGAAATCTTTCACGACTTAAGAGTAGAGAAGCTCATGAGGGATAGTGCGATTTTGTGCACGGAGCCATAGCTGCGAAGGTCGCAGAGGATAAGCAAAGGCCGAGACCTTTGATACTTAAGAAATATTCCAAGGAGAAGAAAGAGAAGTGCATGCTCAAGGAAGAGCTACAACTGCCGTTAGATTAGTTGGAGCGAAATAGATCTGGGTTGTCGAAAATGTATGTCCAGACACGCACAGAAGAGAGGAGAAACGAACGGTAGAGACACTTCGAGATAGAAGTGGCGAACAATCGATAACCGTTGGATCTTGCAGAGTTGCAAGGTGGTTAGGGTTGGGTGCTTCAACCCACGAAGTCGCGAAGTGTGAAACATGAGGAGGAGAATCTGAACCAATGAATCTAGGAACGGGAGGACCGTTGGGTCAGAACTCCGTGGAGATATCGTATACCGGGAGTTCGAGGGTTCGAAGGTTGGAAGGGGCCACTTTTGACCGTAGAAGTTGCGAAGTGCCGAGAGATGAGGCTCGTGAGAACACGTGGTACATCCATCAGGTGGGGCCCGCGTGGCCGACGGGTGGACACACGTCGCCTGGGAAGGAGTCAACATTTTGTTGACTTCTCGCGTCTCGAAGGTTCATGAGGTAGGAGCACGAAGGCTCGACGCCCCAACTCGCGAGGCGGCGAGATGCAAGAAGTGCAAAAAGGAAGTCAAACCATCGCTGACTTTCGCATCTCGGAGGTTCGCGAGGTAGGAGCACAAAGGCTCGACGCCCCAACTCGCGAGGCGACGAGATGCGAGAAGTGCGAAAAGGAAGTCAAACCATCGTTGACTTTCATGTCTCGGAGGTTCGCGAGGTAGGAGCACGAAGGCTCGACACTCCAACTCGCGAGGTGGCAAGATGCGAGAAGTGCGAAAAGGAAGTCAAACCATCGCTGACTTTCAGGGTTTATCAGAGTCGAAAAACTCGATGCTCTGGTAGCGCCGTGTCACGAAGAGCGAAAGGACGCCATACTGGTTAGGCCTGTGGCCTTAACTTCCAATTAGATGAATGTGTTTAAGGGATGGTAGGGTCTGTATCAGGTCCCGTAGGGACTTGGGGAATTCTATTCTTCGAAGAAAAGAAGAAAAGGGGCAAAACGTTTTATTATGCTGTAGTGGGTGTGTTACAAATTGGTATCAGAGCATGGTTACAACACTTGGCATGCTTGGGCTCATGAACGAGTTGCACATAAGCTCTGTTCGGAACACTCCTAAGAGGAGTAACCCTCTACCTTAAACCCTTTTATATTCAAAGGATCAAAGTTTGAAAATAAGAACCCGACTGTGTATGCATGTGAAAGAATTATGAATTTTTGTGCAGGTTATAAAAATGTATCTAACTATTGACTAACAACCAACGTTTGTCTTTTTCACCCAAGCGGGCGATCAGTTGCGGGAATTTACAGACGTAGAGAATGGCGAGTCATCAAGAGGTGGGAGAGGGCTCCCACAATAGAGGCGAAGAGTCTGATGAAAGAAGGGCAATAGGGACCCCTCCAGATCTAGCTGAGACTGTGAGGAGTCTCATGGTTGAGTTGTAAAGCTTCACGGCCGACAATGAAAGGATGATTAAAGAACAAGAAAAGCAGACAGAAATTAACGCAGTTTTACTGCAGAGTTTATCTGATATGCAAAGACAAATGCAGCATGAACCTGAAAATCAGAAACATGGTCATGTCAGTGGCCACACTGAGAGGAGCACCTCGAAAAAGGTCCCCCCCAGAGGTAAGGGACCAATGCTGAGTGATTCCTCTGAGAAGGAAGCTGGCGATTCAGAAGACTCTTCCAGCAGCAGAACTAGTTCCTATTCTCGAAGAAAATAGAAGAAGCAAAAGATTTCCAAGGGTCATAAATTTGAGGAATTCAGAAAGGCCAAGCCACCCTCCTTCAATGGTGAGATAAATAAGGGAGAGGAAGCAGAGGCCTGGCTGCTTGGACTAAAGAAATATTTCAGAGTCCATGATTTTTCAGAAAATTTGGAGGCTCGAGTAGCCACCTTCAATCTGAATGGAAAGGCTTCCATTTGGTGGGAAGACCTTAAGAATGTGAAAGGGGTTCGTGAAGAGGATCTGTCTTGGGAACGGTTTGAGAAATACTTCCGGAAGAAGTATCTGTCGGAAAAATATTTCAACAAAAAGACTAAAGAGTTTTATGAACTCAAACTAGGACAACTTACTATAGAAGAATATGTCAACAAATTCCTCGATTTGTTGAGGTATGTACCCTATATCAAGGCGGAAAAGGCAAAGGTGAAATGCTTCATCAGTGGACTACCTAAGGACTATTGGAATAGAATTGAATTTGATGAGCCAAAGACCCTAGAAGGCACTATTCAAAAGGCAACATATTGTCAGGAACAACATGGACATCGAGCAGAACCTCGTGAAGGATGGAAACCAAAGAATAGTTCAAGGTTTTAGAAAAAGGGGATTAAATCCCCAGGATTTAAGAACTATAAGAAGAACCCAAGAATGAACTTTCAAGCCTGGAGTGTACTCCAATAGAACTTTCCCTCATTGGGCGGAAGTAAAATTTCTTGACATGTACCAGTAAAGATTGATAACCCAGAGAGAGAACCTTTGAAATGTTGGGGTTGTGGAGAAGGACATCTCCTGAGAGACTGTCCACACCGACAATAGAATAGTCGGAGGATTTATAACATCCAGGAAGCTACTACAGTCAATGATGTGGCCATGAGTGTGCCACAGATTTATGCAGCCTTGGATAATAACCAAGCTGACCATCAAGCTTCAGTGGTGGAGATAGAAGGTATGATCTCCAACCATCTAGTGTTTATTTTGATTGACCCTGGTTCAAATTTGAGTTATATAGCCCCTAAAGATGTTGATAAGTGTAAACTACATCCACAAAAACAAACCAAGCCATGGTTGGTACAGTTAGCCACTGGCACCAAAAGAAGGGTAGCAGAGGTCATACCAGCCTGCCAATTGATGTTGGGTGAATTTCCCACCCAAGTAACCCTTAACGTATTACCCCTCAGATCGTACGATTTGTTAATTGGTATGGACTGGCTAGCCGCCCATAAAGCCAGATTGGACTGTTACCATAAAACCTTAGAATGTGTGAGCAAAGAAGGAAAAAGGATGACCCTTCAAGGGATCCAAAAACCTGTCTCGGTGAGACAAATATCATCTTTGCAAATGAGAAAGTATTGCCGAAAGGGATGTCCCCTATATGCAATACAGGTGTCAGAAACCATAGAAGGTGACAAACCCAGCCTTGAAGATCATCCTACCCTGAAAGAATATAGAGATGTGTTTCCGGAAGAGGTACCGGGTCTACCTTCGAGAAGAGACATAGACTTCTCGATAGAACTCGCACCGGGAGCGGTGCCGGTGTCTAGGACACCCTACCGGATGAGCACAGCCGAGTTAGTTGAACTCAAATTGCAATTAAAAGAAATGACGGATAAGGGTTATATTCGACCCAGCATGTCTCCATGGGGAGCGCCAGTCCTGTTTGTGAAAAAGAAGGATGACACCCTTATACTGTGTATAGATTATAGACAACTCAATAAGGTAATCATAAAGAACAAGTACCCCTTGCCCAGGATCGATGATCTGTTCGATCAATTGGGAGGCGCGTCTATTTTCTCAAAGATCGACTTGAGATCAGGATACCATCAAGTCTGAATCAAGGGTGAAGACATCCATAAACTGCCTTCCGGACGAGGTATGGTCACTATGAGTTCGTGGTAGTGCCATTTGGGTTGACCAATGCCCCTGCCACTTTTATGTGCTTGATGAACAATGTACTTGGTAAATTTCTAGATAAATTTGTGCTAGTTTTTATTGATGATATATTAATTTACTCTAAGAATAGAGAAGAGAATGAAGAACATATTAGGCTTGTGTTGCAAGTACTCAGAGAGCATCAACTCTATGCTAAATTCAACAAATGTGACTTCTTCCAGAAGCAAATACATTACTTGGGTCATGTTCTTTCTGAAGAAGGGGTAGCAGTGGACCCCGACAAAATCAGGTCTATCATGGAATGGCCTACCCCAAGGGATGTTTCAGATATCAGATCCTTTATGGGATTAGCAAGATATTACAGGAGATTTATAGAAGGATTCTCCAAGATTGGTTGTGCAATCACTGCCCTCTAGAAAAAGGGGACAAAATTCCTGTGGACGCAGAAATGTGAAAAAAGATTTCAAACCCTGAAATATCTACTGACCCATGCACTATGAGTTCGTGGTAGTGCCATTTGGGTTGACCAATGCCCCTGCCACTTTTATGTGCTTGATGAACAATGTACTCGGTAAATTTCTAGATAAATTTGTGCTAGTTTTAATTGATGATATATTAATTTAATCTAAGAATAGAGAAGAGCATGAAGAACATCTTAGGCTTGTGCTGCAAGTACTCAGAGAGCATCAACTCTATGCTAAATTCAACAAATGTGACTTCTTCCAGAAGCAAATACATTACTTGGGTCATGTTCTGTCCGAAGAAGGGGTAGCAGTGGACCCTGACAAAATCAGGTATATCATGGAATGGCCTACCCCAAGGGATGTTTTAGATATCAGATCCTTTATGGGATTAGTAGGATATTACATGAGATTTATAGAAGGATTCTCCAAGATTGGTTGTGCAATCACTGCCCTCCAGAAGAAGGGGACAAAATTCCTGTGGACGCAGAAATGTGAAGAAAGATTTCAAACCCTGAAACATCTACTGACCCATGCACCCATGCTGAAAATTGCCTACCCAGAAGCTGACTTCCTTGTGTGCATAGATTCCTGTAAGGAAGGGCTTGGAGGAGTCCTTATGCAGAAAGGAAGTGTGATCTACTATGAATCCTAAAAATTGAACGAGCATGAAGTCAACTATGTGACCCATGATCTAGAATTGGCTGCCATAGTGCATGCCTTGAAAATGTGGAGGCATTACCTCCTGGGAAAAAAAATTGTACTTATGACAGATCACTGTGGATTGCGATACCTGTTTGATCAACCAAAGCTCAACACCAGACAGGCTAGATGGATGGCCCTCCTTAGTGAATTTGATTTCGAAATAAAAAACATTAAAGGAAAATAAAATAGGGTTGTTGATGCCCTTAGCAGAAGCATGGAAACAATTCACTTGGCAGCAGTGAGCACCTGCAAGACAGATGTCAAGGAAAGAATAAGAAATGCACAAGAAACAGATCCCTTCGTTAAGACCGTGACCATGTGCCTACAACAAGAACCTGCCGGAGTAAAATATGAAGGCTATCAGATGACCAAAGGAGGTCTGCTCACTTAAAGAAACATATTTTATATCCCAGCGTGTGACGACTTGAAGAGTTTCATTATGGATGAACTACATAAAAGACCCTACTCGGGTCATCCAGGATACCGGAAAATGGTCACTTCCACCAGAAAATAATTTTATTGGCCTGGATTGAAGAAAGACATAGCCGAGTACCTAGCCAAATGCATAGAGTGCCAACAGGTTAAAGCAAAACATCAACACCCATCAGGATTATTGCAACCTTTACCAATCCTAGAATGGAAATGGGAAACCATCTCCATGGATTTCATCACTAGATTACCAACCTCAACCAAACAGAATGATGCCATTATGGTGGTGGTGGATAAATTGAGCAAGTCTGCTCACTTCATCCCCGTCAAGTCGACCTGCAAGGCAATCGATATCACCCAGGTATTCATGAAAGAGATATTCAGACTGCATGGTATGCCAAAAGAGATCATGTCTGACAGAGACACGAAATTTACTTCCAACTTTTGGAAATCACTGATGGCTGCTTTAGAGACCAAGTTGTTGTTTAGCACCGCCTATCACCCTTAAACCGACGGACAGACAGAAAGAGTGAACCAAATATTAGAAGACATGTTAAGGATGCATGTAATGCATCAATCCAAGAAATGGGAAGACTACCTGCCACTGGTAGAATTCTCTTACAACAACAGTTACCAAGCATCCCTAAAGATGAGTCCCTTCGAGGTCCTCTATGGTAGGCCGTGTAATACTCCAGTCAGCTGGAGTAATCCCATAAACATGATATCTTTTGGACCAGACATGTTAAAAGAAATGGAACAACAAGTGACTCAGATAAAACAAAATCTGAAGGTCGCTCAAAACCGACAAAAAAGTTATGCCGACCAAAAGAGAACTCCAAGAGAGTTCAAAACGAGAGACCATGTATATCTCAGAGTTAGGCCCAGGAAGAGTTCCCTAAAAAATGGGAGCTTGTGCCAAGTTGGCACCTTTGTATTGTGGACCCTTTGAGGTTCTAGATAGAGTGGGACCTGTAGCCTATTGGCTAGCACTTCCTCCCACAGTCAAAGCACATAATGTTTTCCATGTTTCATTATTGAAGGAAAATGTACATGATGCTACTCATATAATTGATTGGTCTGTGATTCAGGTGGAATCGGAGGGAAAATTTCTACCAAAACCCCAATGCATACTGGACAAAAAGGAAACCCCGCTCCGGAACCGAACCATTGCATAGGTCAAGGTGTAGTGGAAACATTTTGGCCCAGATGAGGCTACATGGGAAATGGAGGATGCCATGAAATAAGCATATCCGATTTTGTTTACATCTGTACACGCAGGTCATGTTGATAGATAGAACATCGAGGACAATTTTCCTTTAAGGGGGAGGGAATTGTAACACCCTGTTTCCCCCAATTTGTAAAAATAACTATACTGGCCAAGTATTGTGGCAAACTCAAAAATGTGAATGTGTAATGTGAATAGACCTTGTGAAAAAGGTCGATGAATGTGAATAATATTATGAATATATATTGCAGGACTGCTGAGAGGGAAATATGCTGAAAAAGAGACCACAATGGTTGGATAAAGGTGGTGGAAGGCACCTGGAATGGTGGCGTTAACTTCCACCGAAAACCAATACCATATTTGGTCTTCACTGGCCCGGAGAACCAAGAGCGGTTCGCTGGCCCGAAATTAATTGCTCGCAGGTTGGTAGGTGGATGGCTCCTCATGAATAATGAGGGATGGGGGTAAAAACACCCATCCATGGATTCCTGACACCTGACCACTACGAGGGAGATCGTGCCACATGCAACCTCGCCAGAAAGGAAAAAGGTAGGAGGAGTGTACGATCACGGGCAGATGCGAGGGAGGAAGAAATATGGAAGAATATGCAGAGTGAGTGATAGCGGAGAAGAAGGAGAGTAACCTTCATTCTCGGTCACTGGCAGACAGAGACACAGTCTCGCAGTATCGTGGTCTCAGCTCGGGGATGGCTAGTGGTAAATCCATTGGGAGTCGCTGAGCCTACGGTTGGGTGGAAACGAGCACCCCTCTCAGCAGTTGCATCACCTCTGGTGTTTTTATGATAAGTGTTTTGTCTCTGGCATCTTGAAATATATATATTCTGACATTTATGCTCATAAGCTGTGAAATTGTGAATGATTTTAGTGCAAGAATGTCTGTATGGTGTTTTGATCAGTACTGGTAGTTGCATGTTTATAATGAAAGGACTACGTATGGCTTAGGTTTTCATAAATCACTATTTATATGCATACTGATCTAACTTAGACTTCACGTCTGGTTCTCGAGAGAGAGATACCCTTATCTACCTCATATAGTACCCCGGGTAAACCTTCCCATAGAGATACATTTTTTGAAAAGCCCATCAAGAACCTGGAAAGAGGATGTGAAGGCGCAAGGCCTTAGTAACCCTACACGAGGAGGAATGATCCTCTTGAAATCCTGAGATAGCTGTGTAGGGATAAGTATCGTTTGACGGGCAAGATCCCGTCAGAAGATCTGTGGTCACTCACGACCATTAGATTGGAAGGAGAAGAGGGGGCGTTAAATGCCTCAACCCCTTTCCTTTTTTTTCACGAGTAGTGAAGAGACCGAGACCCACTCAAGTCCTAGACTTGATGAAGGAGAGCAATAGATGTGCTGAAGACTCTTTTAAGAGTCAAACCCAGGAGAAAGAGCGCAAAGATCCCAAGTCCCTCATAGTTGACGAAGCTCAGGACAGATAACACCTGGCCAGATGCACTAACCCTGTAGGAATTCACATAGGTCGAGGAAATCTTTCACGGCTTCAGAGTAGAGAAGCCCGAGAGGGATAGTGTCGTTTTGTGCACTGAGCCATATCTACGAAGGTCGCATAGGATAAGCAAAGGCCGAGACCTTTGATACTTAAGAAATCTTCCAAGGAGAAGAAAGAGAAGTGCATGCTCAAGGAAGAGCTACAATTTCCGTTAGATTAGCTGGAGTGAAATAGATCTGGGTCGTCAAAAATGTACGTCCAGATGCACGCAGAAGAGAGGAGAAACGGACGGTAGAGACACTTAGAGATAGAAGTGGCAAACAACCGATAACCGTTGGATATTGCAGAGTTGCAAGGAGGTTAGGGTTGGGTGCTTCAACCCACGAAGTTGCGAAGTTCGAAACACAAGGAGGAGAATCTGAACCGTTGAATCCATGAACGGGAGGACCGTTGGGTCAGAACTCCATGGAGTTATCGTATACCGGGAGTTCCGGGGTTCAGAGGTTGGAAGGGGCCACTTTCGACCGTAGAATTCATGAAGTGCCGAGAGCCGAGGCTCGTGAGAACATGTGGTACATCCATCAGGTGGGGCCCGCGTGGCCGAAAGGTGGACACGCATCGCCTGGGAAGGAGTCAACATTCTGTTGAATTCTTGTGTCTTGGAGGTTCACAAGGTAGGAGCATGAAGGCTCGATGCCCCAACTCGCGAGGCGACGAGATGCGAGAAGTGAGAAAAGTAAGTCAAACTATAGCTGACTTTCGCGTCTCGGAGGTTCGCGAGGTAGGAGCACGAAGGCTCAACGCCCCAACTCACGAGGCGACAAGATGCGAGAAGTGTGAAAAGGAAGTCAAACCATCGCTGACTTTTGCGTCTCGGAGGTTCGCGAGGTAGGAGCATGAAGGCTCGACATCCCAACTCGTGAGGTGGCGAGATGCGAGAAGTGCGAAAAGGAAGTCAAACCATCACTGACTTTCGAGGTTTATCAGAGTCGAAAAACTCGACACTCTGGTAGCGCCGTGTCGCGAAGAGCGAAAGGACGCCAAACTGGTTAGGCCTGTGGCCCTAACCACCGATCAAATGAGTGAATTTAAGGGATGGCAGGGTCTGTATCAGGTCTCGTAGGGACTCGAGGAATTCTATTCTTCGGAGAAAAGAAGAAAAGGGGCGAAAAGTTTTATTATGCCGTAGTGGGTGTGTTACACCCTAGAAGGACAATGTTTTGATTTATTTTGCTAAGGAAGATACACCAATAAGTATTCCAAACAAAAATCAAATAGTGATGGGGAACTTTATAGTTCCAAAAGAAGGGACCTTTGTCACAATATGCACATGATGCATATGCTAATATGCACTAAAATAGTCTCTCCTTAGTGGGAAATACTTGGAAAATGATAATCTTGGCGAAAAATCCCTTCTTTAATGATAATGTAAAGGAACAAATTATGTGAATTCAATTAACCAATTTATCCTTTGCATCTTATAGGTCCCATTATAGATTGAGTTTCTTCTTGGATAAAAATGTGGAGCTAAGGTACTAATATAAACAATGAGGCTTGTAACCCAAAAGGGTTTACCATGTCTCCACATCCAATCTCTCCAAATGGAACCTATATTGTGTTAATTAAGCTTGTAAATGTCATACTGTGAAATTTGCTCCCAAAGATCTTAAATTTCAAATCGATCAGAAAGTAACAATCCAAACTATTTGGATAGATCCTACCAAATTTTCCAAGTTTTAGAATCTCTATCCCACAAATATACCCTTTGAATAATCCTTTTCTTCACACACTAGCTCTTGGGAAGCAAACTTAGGGAATGTACCAAAGTAGGCATTTTATCCTTCATTTTCCAAATAGAGTGACAAGATAAATATTATCATCTCATATTGTAGTCAACTGCTAGTCTAAGGATGGAACACATCTCTTCCTAGCCTCCCATATTTTTTGCACTACACGAGGACTGGTGATTTTAAAATCATTTGTATATGTAAAGATAGACTAATAAGAAAATTCCCTCTTAGTCTATGCAAATGTTAGCTAGATGTGATCTTGAATCACAATAAGAATTCCCAAGGTTCATCTCCAAAATGGTAGTGCACTACCCATTTTGTTGAAAGCATTGCTCCTTTCCATTCATATTCATCAATCTTAATCCCCCTTTGTCCTTGGGGAAAGAACAACTTTCCCACTAGAGTAGTGGAATTCCTCTAGTAACCCAAAAATTAGGCCAAAGGAAACCACTTAACATTTTCTTTAAACTTGCAAAATAGGAAGGCAAAAGGAACCAAAAGGAAACATAATAAATATAAAAGAATACATAATCCTATTAATAACTGTCTATCTCTATACCCCAACAAAAGAAATATCTCTATACCCCTAGTTTTGGAATTTCTTTTGGAGCTTTAGAAGACACAATTACCACATACATGAAAGGGAGAGATTCACACCAAACACAATGCTCAATAACTGAACAATGTATCCATCCCTGATATGTTTCCAAGGGTGAGTTAACTAGTGAGGTTTCTCCTCAACACATTCAACCAAAAATTGATCTTCTCATCATGAACCACTATCCCCACTACTATGCAAAAAAGATTGAAGCATTCCATGGATTTCTTGACAAGGCCCTAAGAAAGTTGAAAGGAAAGTAGAGAGTCATCCACAAAATGATTATTAATCATCTCAAGAATAGAGATACCTATGATTTTCCCCTAGATTCTAGAAACTTAAAAAATGTAACCCAAGGTATCACAAAAAAGTACATCGAGATATGGAGCTAATGGGAAACCTTGCTAAATCAATTTGTGAATCTCATCTAAAAGCACTCCATTAATGAAAATAAATGTTGAGGCATTAGAAAAAAGTGCATTAACCATGTGTACAAATCATTGTCCAAATTGTTATCTTTTGGGGTTACTCCAAAAGTGTTTTCACCTTCTAAGACAATGATATGTCTCCTATCCCCTTTGCTATGAATGGCTCAATTTGGGTGGATGCTTTAACTTGGTTAGAGTGAGGGCATGAAACCCTTACCTAGGAGGTTGTTACCATGATCAACATGTTGGCTAAACCATTGGGTGCACATAATGGGGGAGTTACTTGCTCGATCAATGGAGGTCCCTACTAAGGAGGAGTGCTCGACACTTGGAGGAGTGAAATTATCACTTAGAGCTTGGCACCATGTGATATATACCTTGGAGGTTGGACACTTGACTTGATGATGCTTGAGTTAAGGAGCATACTTCATGGAGGTTGGTGATGGACCCAGACACATATGTTGAGGAGAAGCATTGGAGTTTTGTGACCACATTAGCACACATGAGAGTGTAATTGGGTACATGAGAGTACATGTGGCACACAGTTAGAGGAGGAATACATTTCATAAGGATACTTGGACAACAGACCATCATGAAAGAGGGAGTGTTGGACTAATATATTTTTGGAGAGTGCACATCGTGCATGATGGGTGTCGAGCCAAAGGAGGATCATGCTTGGAGGAAATTTCATATTTGGGTTTGGATAAACCCTAGTTTGACACATGTACATCCTTGTATTGTAGATCACTATATGTGGGGTTACTTTGTTGGTTACATGTATGGACTATGCCCTTATTTTATGTTAGCCTACCTCACCTACTGTTTATATAAGAGAGGAGAGAGATTTTGTATTCACTACCATCATTGTACTCTATTCTTTGTATTGTCTTGGACAAGTATTATAGGGAGAAAGATATTAGGGTTCATGAGGAAACTTTGGGAGCATGATGTTAGGGTTCATAAGGAAGCTCCAAGAGAAGATAGGGGGAGAGAGACATATTAGATGTTCATGGAGAGATTTCTATTATGTGATGCTAGGGTTTATGTTATGCATGCAAACCCTAGAGAAGAACATGATGTTGGAGATGATGATGATTATTATGGTTCTTATTGTAGCACTATGGTTTATACCCTAGTAGAATACATGGAGAGTGGATCCAACAACTTGCATGTTTTGATCTGTATTCTCGTGGGACATGAGGCTAGAGAAATATCATGGAGAGTTTGGCTTGATGAGTCTTGATCTGGGTGTGATGCCTTGTTTAGAAGAAGACTTGGTTATTGTATTCTTGATGTTCCATGGAAGTCTTGGTGCTTGTGTTGATGCAATAGTTGAATACCTAGGGTTTAGGGACTTAAACACTAGGATGGACATGTAGACTTGGAGGCTAGCACTAGAGTTGTCTTGCCATGTACTTGTGTGATGTAACATGGCTAGGGTTTGTAAACCCTAAGGAATACAACAATGATAGCAAGGAGAACTTTTGTGATACAAGATAGTTGTATGTCCCAAGGAGGGCTTACCGGTTTTGATGCTAACATGTTGAGGATATTTGGTGGAGGGATTAACTTTGGTTGGGAGTGATTCCTAGCTAGAAGAGGTTTGTGGCTAGGGTTTTCATATGGTTTCCCTAGCTAGGGTTTTGAGAGCTTGACTTGTACCAAATTTGTGATAAAGTCATGTTGTGTACTTGTACTTCATATATATATATATATTTCATGGAACAGGTCACCGACAGTCAACCCAAAGGGACACATCTAGTTGGCAACGAAGCAGCGCGCCTAACCCCAGTGGACCCAGAGAATTGAACCCACGACCTTGTGATAGAGGGCCAAAGGCTTGGAAGTGGGGGATCCAACCAACTGGGCTACCCGATGGGGATATATATATAATTATGTAATTATGTAATTGCATATTTGATTTTCATCTTGTAGTGTCTTCTTGCATAGGTAAATTCCAAAACTTATTGTTCGCTCTGATTCGACAAAACATAGAGATGATATTGTTAAGTAATTTGATATATAAGTTGAAGATAAGAAACACAATTTTATGTTGTAATGAAGTGATTTTCAGATCTAGTATATGCTTGAAAAAGTGTGCCTTAAGGGTTGAAACTTGTTGGCATATGTTTGACAACTTTTCTCTTGAGTTGTCTAGTGTGTTGGGTTGAAGCGAAATGAAATATTTTTTTATATTTTTTGTTGTAAATCAATATATTAGATCACCCCTAAGGATGATAGTTCATAGGGCTTAAATCCATGAAACCTCTAGTAAAAGAGCTGGAATTTCAGATTTGCATTAATTGCCCTAGATCCAAAATTTCAACACAAATCCCAACTAGGAAAGAATATTAGTGATGAAATCAATGGTTGTTTTATATAACTTACTAAGGGTCTACATACTATGACTTTTGTGACCAAGGATCGTGCACACTAATTCTTTCCCTTTTTTTATTTTCAACTTAAATCCAACACATGCATTGATTAGATATTGCAGGATTTTATGATAGTGCTAGTTGCAATACATTTTCTGACCCAATCAGAGGGATTTGCTCTCTTTAGTGATCTTAATTTTCTAATTCATTCCTCCACCTCACCCTTCCAATGCAACATATGGGTATAGACTCTTGCAATGGTGGGTTTGACTCTGTGGTCATCTCTATATCAATGGTTGCATCTCCTATCTTAGTATGTGAGGAGAGATCATTTACTAGAGATTTACGCATAGTTTCCTCTGGATGCGTAAGTAAAGTCACCCAATGATGTATCAACTCCCAATCCTATCACTAGGTAGGTTTGTTGTTGGATCATTTTTTAGCTTGATGTCAAAACTTCGTAAAGATTAAAACAATTTGTTGAGGCCATCTTATCTTTGGATTTTGACCTTATTATATTGAGATAAGTAAAATTCATTTTACAATTTGAGTGAAATTGACTAATAACCTTTTATGTATGTGTATATGTGTATAATAATGCACTAAATCTAAATAAATACATTAAAAATATATACCATGAATTTGTAAAGCTAAAAAAATGCATATCTATTATTACACAAATGATTGATATTGTTGGATTACTGAGAGGGGGGGTGAATTAGTAATAGCGTAATTATAATCCTCTTTCTTCAAATGTTATATCAATGTAGAATTATTATCCAATAATGAGCAGTAAGAAATAAACAATCACACACATACACAGTACACCAGTGTTTTACGTGGAAACCCAAATCGGGAGAAAACCACATAATGTTTTTTCTTATATG
>ML802654.1:44440-82595 GCA_009831015.1 Picea engelmannii | reverse complement strand
TCAGTTTTGAGGACCACATCATTGTAGCTTGCCATGTTTGTTTTGTAGCTGGACGAGGTGTTCCCCAGAAAAAAAAAAACTATGTTCAAACTACCACTAGAAGATAAACCAAGTAAAAAAGGAAGAGTGAAAACCCCAGGTGTTAAATCTTCGATTGTTCTGAGGCTTAGGAAGGGATCAGGATCGGGGTTGGGGGATGTCTCTAGGTGACCTGTAGGTACGACTGCGGGGAGGGAAAGTGCGGGGAAGTGAAATAGGTCAGAGGGAGAGGGGGGTTAGGTGGGACAGGAGGCTCGTGACCGTAGTAGGCGACCCACGAGCCTTTGGAGCTGTTGGACCACAGAGCTCATGACCACCTCTATCTCAGGTTTTCTTTTTCAACTAAGAAGAGACCATAATTACAAGGTAGAGCATGTCTTTTTTTTACACCATGTTTTCCAAATTTCAACCCTACCTCCATGACTATCACTACAACACCAATCTGGGTATGTCTCTAATTTATTATTATTATTATTATCTTATATAAGAAAAAAATTATAAAAGAATATTATTATTATCTTATATAAAAAAACAATATTTTAAATTGGAATGTTATAGATGAATTTGGTGTCTAGTTAAGTTGTGACATTAAATTATATTACTATTATTGTTGATTAAAAGACAATTTATATAAGGGGTTGAGGTGCGAGGATCATATTTGATCCCAGAGGAATAATTAAAGTAAATTGTGAATAGGAATTGACGATCTCTTTAAATAGCCAAGCATAAGCACTATTGCTATTGAACATCGGATTTGATCTTTGAAGGTGATAAGAGACTCAAGTATAATAAATAGTTTGGTGAGCTCACGAACCCTTCCATCTAAATATTACTTGGTGTTTATCCTTGATTGAGTCTACAAGGTAGCTAATAAATTTGAAGTGCTTTAATTTCATCATGTGCCAAGGGATAATAATAAGGAAGCAGACAATCAAGCAAATAAAACTTCAATGCTAGTCCCCGTGGTGTAGAGCAGTCAGTGAGGGAGTGTGTTGTTAATGCACTCTGTAAGTGAAGTCATCGGTTCGAAACCTCTGGGGACACCTCAAATCCATCCATGTTAAGGGTTGGTGCGGTCCAAACCGGGTGCGATCCTCAGGTGATTTTGACGGCTTAGATGACCCTGGGTCATGTCATCTCAGCCACAGGCCAATCCTGCAAGTTAGGGATATTTAGATAACAAAAAAAAAAAAACTTCAATGCTAAAAGAAGGGGTTGTTATAGTTAATGGGAAGGAGATGTTCCAATATATACCATAGCCAAATCCCATCTAATTTAATGGAGAGAGAAAGGCCATTTAAAATCCACGTTCTCTGCACAATCAAGCCTCTCCTTCAAGGCATGCTCAATAAATCAACTAGGTTGTTGTACCCTTGTAGCATGCTCGATCCCATGGCTAAACATGAATTTGAGGTCGTGGCTGGAGTATTTATGTCTGAAGGTGGGATATTGGAATTTCAAAAAGGTTGGCATCTAGGGAAGTTTGGCTTCTGGCTCCAACATTTCAACCATGATTTGGTAAGAAACTCTGTCGCAAATTCTGAGCTATTGTATCTTTTGGGTTCGGTGAACCTTTGTCCTGGGACTATATGTGAAAGATTTATATCTTTGTGTTATTTTATTTTGAGTTCTCTTCAACTTGTTTTTGAAGCATGTTCCTCTGGTGAAACTGGAGTCAGTTTTCTAGTGCCTTTAATTTCAAAGAGTCATAAATTATGGAGGTGGTTTTTAACTTGTAAAATTTAGACCTTTTATTAGGAATCTTGTGTATGTTGCAAGGTGGGAATGTAGTCATATTGCCTAGCTATTAGTTTTTGAAGTTTGTTTCTTTGGTGTGGTTGGATTCTGTTTGCTTGGTCTTTTATTTTTTGGTAGTGAGAATAGAGCCTGTGAGTGTGTTGGCATTCTAAAGGATAGAGGATTTAGAAGTTTCAAAGCTTGAGTCAAGGGAATCGTGTTTATGGTCTAGTGGATAGGAAGCCAAGTTGCTTGGTTGTTGTTGAGGCGACCCTGGTCTATTGAATCTTTCTTTGTCTATCTCGATTCATTTTTCATGGATCACAGGGACCTTCAATAGTTGCAAAGAGTGCTTCAAAGTCACAAGGAATAAATCCAGTGCAATATAACTTCTCTTTTTTCACTCACTGCTAAGGTTCACAATAATTAACATCATGCAATTTCTCAAATTGCCTCAATAATGGGAACTTTAGTATAACAAAATAAACATATAGCCACATTAGAAGCATAATACATCTTGAGAAATATGGTTATAAATTTAAGCAAGGGAGCCCAGTCAAGCATATCCAATCAAACATGGGGTCTCAAAGAAAAATATACAATGCACCACCTAGTTGATGACGTGGAGATGAGACATCAAGGCTTAGTTCCTTCAAATGTCATATTGGACGAGGTTGATATTTGCCATGTATTTCGTTAGATAGATGGTTTTTTTTTTTTTTTATACTAGGGGAATCGGTAACAACGGCAGTATCGTACTCGCGTGACACGGGGTCGAATCCTGCCGGCTGCCTTATAACCCATAGGGAGAAACGCACAGCCCGCAAGCACGCCCTCCGAGTAAATCGGGGTGAGAATCGACCTTGAGACCTCATTTTACATAGTTCCTTCCATTTACACGGCACTTGCCAATCGGTCTACACCCCTGCGGGCTTCAAAATTTGAAGGACATGGGGGTGGGCTTTGATCCACTTATGTGTGCACGGGTCACGATACCATTTAATATGGTATCTCTGGGTGCAACCACAAGATAGATGGGTTTTTTTTATTGTTATAAGTATTTTAGGATTTTTTAACAAAATCTACAATAATATGAAATATTTGAAAATTTTGTAGAAAGACATATGCAAAGTTTGTCTAAAACATGTAGTAAACCATAATCAATGCTTAAAATTTTAGACATAATGTAATAGTGTTGTTAGCTCAGCTACAACTTTTATTATAATACAATTTCCCGGATATCAATTAAAGAAAAGATAATTTATATTATAAAACTATTTTATTAATATAATAAATAATAAATTAAATTAAAAAATATTACACCACCACCTATATAATTATTTTCTTAAAAAACCATTTAATTTTTACGTGCATGTGTGAATTCTAATGCATTGTTTAATTGTTTTACATTTTAGTCATTTTCGCTGAAATCCGATGACATTAATATAGATGAAATCACAGTTTTCTATTGTTTAAATTACATTTTTGAATATACAAATAGATTCAATGTGCTAAAAAACTATTAGAACACTCTAATTACACAATTTTAGTCTCTCAAATTTAAAGATCTAATAATTTCTTGCTAGATTTCAAACAAAACTAAATAACAAATTTCATAAAAATAAATAATATATATATATATATATATATATATATATATAATTTTTTTTTTTGTTTGTTAATTTGTGCGGAACCTGTTGGCTAGGCGATTAACCCGTGGCTTGAGAAACCGCGACTCAGGGGCATCTAAGCCGTCAAAATCACCCGGGGATCGCACTCGGCCTGAGCCACACCAACCCTTAACATGGTTGGATTTTTTGTCCCCACAGGTTTCGAACCGGTGACTTTAACATCACGGAGTAGCTTAACAACACACTTCATCACCGACTATCCTACACCTCGAGGACTAATAATATATATATAATTACTATACTAAAACAAATTGAAATAATAATTCCAATTACTATCTTATCTCATAATTCAAATAGCAATAATAAAAAAAATAAAAATTTAAAGCTGAGTGGATTCTAATTCCTCTCCATTATAATTTTAAAAAAGAACCTTTAAAATAAGCAATGGGATTTTGGCCTTTTCTTTATTTTTATAGGTGAGGAAGAGGAATCGTGGAATTTCAAGTTTATGGAGGTGATTCCTTTCACTCTCTTTTGCTTAATCTATCCATCCATTTTTTATTATTAGCTTTCCCAGTTTATTATTTCATTATTAGCTTTCCCAGTTTATTCTTCAAAGCATTTTCTGTATTTTTTTTTCTTCTCTAACAAATAAAAAAAACTAAGGTGTTGATAAGAAGTGTCATTGTTTTTTTTGGTTCTTAAGAGCATATATGTTTCAAAATTAATCATGTAATTAATAATGGTTTCTATACTCATCTCAAAAACTTTACTCTATAGTTTAAATCATTAAATTAATAAAATATGTGATTTTTTAAAAAATAATATCATTATCAAATTCATTTTTTAATCAATTACAAATTTAGTTTATATAAAATTAATACAATGCAAGTTATTAAAATACACATTTATACAACTTTAAATTAAAAAAACAAAAACTAAATTATCAATCAATTCTGATTTAATTTAAAAAATTCATAATGTAGAATATTGTTTATTGTATTGATATTCAACTCTTCTTCATAAGTTTAGGTAATGAAAAAGGTGTGTGCTCTCTTTAATCATTATAAAGGACTTTTGTGAAATTTATGAGCCCTCCCCGGGGAGGCATGTGTAGGGGGAAAATCATCTTTAATACTGGGGAAATAAGAACTAAATTATGAACGAGGTCATGGGATAACCATAAATAAAATAACTAGGCAAAGACTTATGTTGTCCTCTAGAGAATAAAATCTATAAACTCATATAATATGAAGTGCTTGATAGATATTAGGTACTCAACCATAATTATCAATTTAATGAATGACTTGAAAACCTCATCATATGGCAAGTTTTTTTTGGTAAGCAAGCAATCTAATTCTTCCTTTTTAAAGAAACTAAAATATATTATATATATTATGTTGTGTTGGAGCGAAACCAATTCCAAAAAAGGATCCATACATATAATGTTCACATGTCCTTAATTATATGGCTCCTACTAGACTAGAATACTTATGCAAAAAATAGTCAAAGGTCCATATACAATAATTACAATATTCCTTGACATATTGTCCTAGCAAAAATATGACTTTGAAAAGAATTATCCAACAGTTTCATTGTCTTTTCCCTCACTACACCGAGTTGCGATGAGGTTTTCTTGACCTTCATTGGTGCAACTTTAGGGGTCCTTTGTCCAATGTCTTCATTCCTAGGTTGCATTTCAGTAGATCCTTGGTTGATGGAGAAAGACTGAGAGGGTTGTGACAAAATTAAGCTCCGCAACAAGAGACATTTTGTTTCAAGACTTTCTATCCTCAGAAAAGATTGCTCCATTTCCTTTACCCTTTATGTCAATTGTTGTATTGCACTTCTATTAGCCTCTATAAATTCTTCATGTCTTCTAAGTATTTGTCACAATTCTCTGCCTGTCATATCCATTCTTGTTGTATTCTTATGATAATCACAACCAATATAAATAACACCTTCTCCCCAATAGAATTTTTTGTGAAAAATTACAATTGTTCTATAAATTCAGCTACACGAAATGACCAAGTTGTACGTCCTGGAAATTACTATTCGACTTCCCCTGATGAAGCTGATGTCACAAAGGAAACCGGTTTTATGAGTAGAGCTGAAGGCATTAAGAGGAAGATTGTTACCATTTTAAGTAACTTCAAGCCCATGTCCTCCATAATTAGAATTAGCCCCTGCCTATTTTACATTTTCCACCATACAATTCAAATCCAACAACAACAACCCCTTATTTCCACAGTAGAGAGAAAAGAGAAGCCAACAAGGCGAGATAGGACAAAAATTGACGCCTTCAAGCTACGAACCAAAGGAAACCACCCCAAAATCTAAACTATAGGATCAAATGTAATAACCTTCCTCCAAAAGAAAAGGAAAGTAAAACCACCTATGGACTTGGGGCTCTTAAAATGGAGGACCCAATTTAAAAATCCCAGTTTCACCCTTCCCAATAACTTCACACTACTCAACAAACTATTTGAAAAGCAAACCATCTTCTCAGAAATTGTATTTCAATTGAACAATCAAACAAAAGTTCCATTCACCCACAGAAGGGAATCAATCAAAAGTATAAAAAACACACCCCGACATATAACCTCCTCGTTCCATATGAAATCAAAGACTAAAAAATTTCCACTTAAAAAAAGAGGAATTTTAAATTCATTCCAAAAGAGAACAAAAATACCACTATTCAAAGGAGGAAACTTGGGATTATAGATGGAGAACTTGGGGAACAAAAATATTTTGGTCAAATTGGCGAGAACATCCACCATGGAACAATAGATGACACTTACCTTGACCCGCTTGTTTCCTTGTAGAGCTAACTAGAGTTGAATTAAACAAGAGTTCAAAGTATAACACTCCATTCTCATTCTTAAAAAAAGAGCATGCTCACACATATACACATTAAAGAGGGCAATACATCCTAAGTTGATGGAAATGAAAAGAGGAGAGATGGAGTGCACAACCCGAGGATATAAATACCTCCCACTCCAAAGACTCAATTGAATATGAATTACTATGGTATAAGATGAAATTTTGCATCCCCATTGACAAGAAGTGCACCAACCTCTAGGGAAGTTCCAATTTTGTCCATTTGGTTGGCACTATTATTCAAAACATGGAGAACATGATAAATATGATACTCTTCCAAACCATCCATGGAGAACATGATAAATATGATACTCTTCCAAACCATCTAAGGAGCAATGGATTCAAGAAATGACCCTAGGAAGATCTTTGATTTATGGATTGGTTCAATTAATAATGGATTTGAAAATTATCAGTCTCCTACAATAATGAGCTTATGAATCCCATATTCCTTTGCTAATTTGACCCCCATCCAGACTGCATAAGCTTCAACAACGTTTCTGGATGCTTGACTAAGTCCCCAAGAAAATTTGATTAGTAGATTTCCTCTAGGATCATATATCATCCACCCCGCACTTATCGCCCTTGGAGAAAGTAGTATAATTCTATTAATCACACATGTAAGAAATTATACAAAATCCACAGTGTTGTTGGCATGCCATTGGGGAAACTAAATCAACAACAATGGTATAATCCTTCTGTCCAAAGAGTTTGAGATAGGTTCTAAATTAGAACAAAACTTAAAAAGTAATATAACTAGTCTAGATGTCGAATTTGCCCAATGTAGACATGACAATAAATCCTACATAATAGAGACATATAAAATAGAAACCTATGAATGTTGGATATTAATATAAATAAGTGCCATTTGCATCTGAAGGATGCTTGTGTCTCTTAGGCATGGGGACGGTGTGAATCTAACAAAGAGCCTATTGATCCATTGGTGGGAGTCTGGAGCCGGAAAAAAACTTCATCAAGCTACAACAAGATCTCCTCATGTGGCTCATCCTTGTCTTGCATAATTTTTTCCATTAGACATGACAATAAATGCTACATAATAGAGACATGTAAACTAAAAACCTAGGCATGTTGGATATTAATCTAAAGAAGTTCCATTTGCATCTGAAGGATGCTCATGTCTCCTGATTATGTGGATGGTGTGAAGCTAACCAAGAGCCTATTGATCTAGTGGTGGGAGTCTGGAGCCGCAACATAACTTCATCAAGCTACAACAAGATCTCCTCACGCAGATCATCGTTGTCCTGCATAATTTTCCCCATTATCATTTTAATGTGCCAATAGAGATCCATTGTCTTCCAATTTGTATCTCAAGCCCTAGAGCTTTCTGGATTGGGGATCCAATTACCCATCTCGGCATTGATGTCCCAGTCATGAGTGATACTTCTCTCAAGATGGAGTTTGTCCTCTATGTTTTCGATTTCTTCATGGATGCGAGTGGGAGTCTGCTCCCAAAATTTATTTGTAGTGTTATGGGCATCTTCCTCCCAATATTCTTTATACATTCTTCCTTGATGAATTTGTGATAGATAGGTACATCCTTGATAGCTTGTAGGAGGGGTATTTTAACACACAAGATTTTGAGTTCTCCTAAGAGTTTATTATCTTCATTTTTTCTTAATATTGAAAATTTCAAGGTAAGGTGGAACTTGTGGTTGAGGTAAGGTGTCCTCTTTTTCACGTTCTAAATATTTTATAGGTTGGGGGGTTGGAGGAACCTGTAAGACTTGCAAAAGAACGTGGGGAAATATCAATCGAATGATGATCGACCTCCAGCTGCCAATGTTCAGATCGCCTAAATATTTTCGTCCAATTGAAGAGGTATTGGTAGGTTTCAAGTGAACTACCGATGAGTGTCAGGCATAGGTAATAAAGATAATTGCAGTTGAGCGCGATCATCTCTAGAAATTTGTGATAGGAGCAATCAAAGTTGTCAATAGATTGGGGCATTTGATGCCCAATACAGAGGATGCAAACAACTATTGTGTCAGACATATATAATAAGGATTTCAATTCTACTAAGTTATCTTGTATGATTGCATGAGTTTCTAGATGCAAATTTCAATATTTCTTTTGCAAATTCCCAGAAATCACAAAGAATCAAAATGACAAAATATAATTCAACATTCTTCCTAATATTAGGATACTATTCTTCGACGGATCTAAATCTCAAGAAGGGGCAGGGGTTGGATGTGTCTTCATAGATCCAAAAGGAATATGTAGTTTTTTTTATCTTGTATGCTAGAGTTTGACTGCATGAATAACATTATTGAATATGAAGATTTCGTTAAAGGTCTAAAAAAGGCTATTGATTTGAGTATAAAAGAGCTTAAAATTTTTGGAGATTCTGAAATCATAGTTAGGAAAATCAGGAATTCCATACTTTGCCATTCATCACACCTTAGGAATTATAAAAAAAAAGTCCATAGATTGATTGATAACTTCTCTATGTTTAACATCACTTATGTCCCACTATCCCAAAACATGTTAGTTGATTCATTGGCTACATCAGCCTCTAGGTTATCCCCATTAGAAGACTATGAAGCCACTAGATTTATCATTGAGTTGTTGTATAAACCCTTTGTCCATGATAATGTCACAAATTGGAGGGTGTTTGAAGGGGATCAACATATATTAGAATTCCTTACTAATGAAGAAAAATTCAAATACCTTGCCATTGATGATGATAAATTTCAATCTACCTTAACAAACCAAGAGTCTAGGATTTCAAAGGTTAAAGGTGGTAAAACAATAGTGAGGCCTAAATTACATACCATGCCCAAAGGGTGATCAACCTTGAAAATATTCTTGAATTGCGAGATAGTTTCAAAGGTCTATTAAATGTCAAACTTGGTAGTTCTAGTTTAGGCTACGAAGTGATAAATTTGGGTACCATTGAAAACCCCAGGAACATCAATCTTGGAAAATCATTATTCGTAGACAAGAAAAGGGCCTATCTCAAATTGTTCAAAGAACACCAAGATGTATTTTCATGGTCTTATCAAAATCTCAAAACTTCGACACGAGGATCATACAACACACAATACCCCTAAATCTGATGTCAAACCTTTCCAGCAGAAATTACAAAAGTTTCACCCTTCGCTGGAACCTTTAATTCAGAAGGAACTTAAAAAATTGTTGACCAGGAGGATCTCCACACAAAGAATTAACTTCATGGAGAAAATCATTAAACTTTGCACACCATGGATAAAAATCATTAACTTTGCACACCATGGAGAAAAATTCATTAAAATGCCAATTAATGATAAGTGGCGAAGAATAATTAATTAATCATGAATGATTTAATTAAATTGTAATAAATGATTAATACTTGAAATGGGTATGAGAGACTCATGTATAAGTCATACAAATTGGAAAAATGATTAATACTTGAAGTGAGTTGGAAAATCTCACGTATTATTCATTTAATTGTAAAAACAGAAAATTAGTTGTGAGAATCCAACTCACAAATTAGTTTACTAATTTTAAGAGCGAATTTGCTTCCTAGTCTTAAAGAGGAAGTTAAGGGTCTCGTGAGTCAGTTTTGGACTCTTCCTCACTTGATTACAAATGGATTTCTAGTCTCAAGGAGGAAGTTAAGGGTCTTTCTCATTTTTGTCCTTGAGTAGTTACTGGATCCTAAATTTATGGATCTTGTCTTTTTGGATTATGGAGCTAGGAAAAAGTATTTAAACCCCTTTATTGGGAGAGATTTAAAAAAAACTTTTGGGAGGCCCTTTGAGGTTCTTTTGGAGAGAGTTATTTGAGGAGAGAATCAAGTGATCATGCTTGTAATTTGTAAGCCCCTCAATTGGGAGTGTTGAGCCCCTTATTGGGAGAGTATGTGAGCCCCTACATTGGTAGATTTATGCCCCACATTGGAAGAACCTTGTTGCCCCTTCATTTGGGAGAAGATGTATCCCTTTTTTGTAAAGGAGAGTCAACCTCGCATTGGGAGAAGCAATGACAAGTGATTCGTATTCCAAGCGGATCCAAAGACGTAGCCAGAAGGTTCTAGTGAACTCCGTTAACAACTCAGTGATCTCTCCCTTTATGTGATTGTATCATGTTTCTTATGCATATCTTTATTTCCACAATTATGATTATTAAATGCATATTGTAATGGATTATGAGACTAACAACTCATGCACCAAGTTTATATTCAATTTGGATACAAGCCTTTCATAAGCACATATGTTCACCTTTGACGCAATCAAGTTCAATTAAAATGATCTTATAACCGATCCTTTCATTAAGTGAACCTAGAACCAGATTAAGTTTGGTATCAAGGTAACCTCAAATTAGATCAAGTGGTATCATAGTAGGATTGACATGAATTGCAGGTGTTGAAGACAAGATGGGAAAAGCATCGAAGAATCCATGGATTTGTGAGCTTGAAGAAATCAACCAGACCATCCAAGCATAGAATGTTGAATTGAGGAGGTTGGTTCAAGAGTCTGAAGAAGAAAAGAGAAAACTATGACTGCAACTATAATATATGGAGGAGAAAGTTTGAGAATGCTCCATGACAGAGGCAACAAAGAGTCCATCTTGTGGCCATTGAAGGTATACTAGTTATGGTTCTTGTCATGATGATGTTGATAGCTGCACATATTTTCAGATGAAAGAGGATGCTCTCCAGACACCAAGGAACCAAGGTGGTTTCCTAGAAGCCTCATCTAAAAATTCATCCAACCAAGAAGATGACCAAGTGTCTCAAAGAAGAATGGGGGTAAAGGATTCTCCATGTTCAGTTCCTTCCCTCATTAATGTTGATGCTTCTTTTGGAGTCTTTGAACAACACACCAAGGGCATTGGCTTGAAGTTGTAGAGGAAGATGGGGTATTAAGGAGGAGGTCTTGGTATAAATGGCCAAGGTATCATTCAACCAACCGAGGTTGAAAGAAGGCCCTAGTTTGTAGGATTGGGGTATGATGAAGGCGAGATGGACATGAAGTCACACAACTATTGCACTCGTTGTTGTATAAGTGGACAATGGATTTAGAAATGTTGGAAGCTCCATCATAAACTTGGTCCAAAGAAGGAAAAACAAGCTATGCATGTAGCCAGAGAGCAAGAGGATCATGTTGGTAGATACTCGAAGCAAAAGGACAACAAATGAGGCCTATTAATTGGGAAAAATAGGAAATGGGTAGCCCGAATGAGCCACGAGGCTCCAGAATACCTCAAGAATAAAATTGACCAGAATTTGACCAAACCACCACCACGTTGAAGAGCTCGTCAAACAACTCATCAAATAGAGTCATGATGACAAAGTTATGGAGATATGAAGTTTTTAGCAAATAGGCGAAACTGGCGAAATCCATATAGTGCTGACATCAACATGCAAACATGGTAGCACCACAGACTGCCACATGTCATCTGTATGGGTGAAAGGAAAGTTGTACATGATGAAGTGGTGGTACGATGGGTGATGTGGAAGTACATATGATGATGTCAACAGATGATGTGGCAATGTAGATGATGACATCAACAACTAACGCGAAAATGCAGATGATGACATCAACAACTGACATGGAAATACAGATGATGACGTCAGTAGATGACATGGCAGTACAGATAATGCCGTCATCAAATGGAATGGTAGTATGGATGATGATGTCAGTAGATGATGTGGTAGTACAAATGATGAAATCATCATGATGTGCCATGTTGATTGGGTAATGATGTGGCAGTACGACCACCTACGTGGCAGTGACATCAACAAGATGATTGGCGCCATGCGGGATAATCACATGATGCCACATGGAAACCCAAATTTTCCCAAGTATGGGCACATTTTTTGAGGTGCATTTATTGTTGTTATATGCCCCTGTTTGACATGCATTTCGAGGAAAAGAGCCTAGCGGGGTCCAGAAGTCATAGTGACAGAATTGGACAAAAGTACAATTATTTTTGCATAATTTTTCACCACAAATCCACTGGTGTAGTCATAATTTGGATCAGAGCAACAGATTTCAGGGCTCATTGAAAAATCCCACTTTTTTCATTAATGCTTTGACATGAATTTCGAGGCAGGGGGTCCAGAAGTGACAGTGACAGAATTGTATGAAAGTATAGACATTTTTGCATGATTTTTCACCATGAATCCACTGGTGCAGTCAAAATTTGGATCCAAGCAACAGATTTTTGGGCTCATGGCAGAAGCCCACATTTTCCATTACTGCTTGGCACATTTTTTGAGGCAGAGTTACACTTTTCAGAATAGGTCAAGTTTATAGTCAAAAGTTGCAGAATGACGAGATGGACCTATTGGTGTTGTGTATGCCAAGATCTAAGCAACGCTTTGAGTGCCTTGGCATGAAAACCAATGTAAGTTTTATGCATTTATGTTTTTTGCCTCTTTTTGAAAATTGCAAGAGGATGAATGTATGTTGCATATTCTAGTGATCTTTGAGTGTTGTAGCAGGGCAAAAAGATTTGAATTATTGCAGGAAATTCATTGTTTGAGCATTACATGTAAATCGAGATGGTGAGGTAAAAGGACATTTTGACACTTCGACCAAAAGTAGTCATGCTTACAGTCAAAAGTGTCAAAATTGCGATACAAGTGTGATGATGATGGAATTTTCCTTGTTTATTATGTTGCACATGTTTGTAATGGGGGGATTAAAAACCATCAATTTTCTCACTAATGCACATTAGGGGTATTCACCTTAATGTTTTTTTTTTTTGACGAAAATGGTTAGGCTGTATTAAGCAGCTTTCTGGCAAGCCAGAATCAGAAAGTTACAAATCTGAAGAAGGTTGGTGAACTCTAACAGTGCTACCAACCTTCTTGTGAATATCTTGGGAGTCCAATCCCGTTTGCTTCTTGAGCTAAATCGAGAAAATGAAAAAAAATGCATACATGAGTAAATTCTCACAAACTGTGAGCACAGTAGAAGACAGATGCAAAGCATTAAACCACGGAGGATGAAATTTTCCCCTTAAGGAAGGGATCCAGCTGTTTCTGAGAACCTAAAAAAATGTTGGAGGCCGCCTCCTTTTCTCTGCGCGCTTTGTTGGTCTTTCTCCCTCGATTAAGTGGTGGAGACGGAACTGGAATGTCTTCAGTTTCAGAAGTTTCCCCAGAGCCGCTAGAGGGGACTGAAACAACCAGGCCTACAGGGGCAGTGGGCTTCGGGGCTGTGGCCCGAACTTCTCTTGCTGCTTCTGACTCTGGGGGGGTGGAATCCGGAAGGCTTTCGTCTGCCGGAGAATTTCCCTTAACTGTTGTTGTTTCTGGACCTTGGGCTTCGTCTTCCTTCAACGCATCAAAGTTGTTTTTATTTTCTAGGGTTGCCTCTGCTTGGTGAGTGGCCTTCTGAGCCTGGGTTAGTGGATCCTTTCGCCTTGGCTGCCTTCGTCAGTTAGATACTGGCTGAAAGTCATCTTCTTTGGCTGGTCCCGACACCTCAGAGGCTTTGGGGCAGCTTTTTGCGAAATGATCGTAAGCATGGCATCAGAGGCACTTAAAAGGAATTTTCTCATAGTCCAGCTCTTGGATATGGCACCATTCCCCCAGGGAGAGCTTAATGGCTTCCGGAAGACCTTCCTCAAGGTTAACCTCCACACAAATTCGAGCGCAGGTATACTGATCCCCTTTCGGCTCCACACTGTCCAGGAAACGCCCTAGCTTATTACCGATGTCTTCCAGAGAGCTTTTCCCCTAGAGATGCAAGGGAAGATGAGGCATCCTAACCCAAACAGGGGCTGCGGTGATCTTGGCTCCATGATTGAAGTCAAGAGTCCAGGGGGCTAAGAACAACCCTCTCGCCCCCATGAAATAGGGTCCATATCTGAAGACTAGGTCACGATCCACTATCCTTGAGAAGCTGAAGACAAAGAAACCCCTGTCTACTGTGCACAAAGAGACTTCTCCTTGTATCAGGGACTTCCAACGATCATCCATCCATGCCTCCACTGTTTTGGGGCTGGGCCATAACCCCGTAAACTTTCTGATGAGGGCATTTTCTGCTAGAAGAAGGGCAAGATTGCAAGGCTCCTCTGGAGATAGCTCCAGCGAAGGTATCTCTTCCCTCTTCTTAAAGAACTTAGACGAGAGAGAGGGCTTGGATTTCGGTCCTGCCGAGCGGATTAACGCTTTGAATGCTTCCATGGGATCTTCTTCCATCTCGGCATCTGGATTTGGGGCCATCCTAACAGGAATCCGTCCACCAAATCGCAGAGGCGCCGACCACCAGCAAATAATGCAAAGGCAGGGCGATCGCTGCTCCAAAACGTGTGCAGAACCGCATGGGAGGCGCTCACATCGATCCATGGCTGTATGACCATCTACTACAGCCGAATCCGCGCTTCTGCAGTCAAAGAATCAGAGCAGAGACGACTAGGGAGACGGCTAGGGTTTGGACCCTAGCCGCGGTGGCTTCCCGATTCGCTTAATCTAGAATGCAAAACTTATGATTTTCTTGAAGAGGGCCCGGTATTCACCTTAATGTTAATGATGTAAAAGATTGTAATTAGCCACTCTTGAAAGTGATGATGAGAGTGAGAGGCATTTTTTTCTATGCCTAAACCTTGTTCAATCCTTGTTGGAATCATTGTAATCAGTCTTGTAGCCACTGTTGAGTGAGAGGCATTATTTTTCCTAAGGCCTATTTGGTAATCATTGTAAACTTGTCCATGAGTTTTTTATCCACTCTTGGAAAGTATGATATTTCTTTGAAACTGTGACCATGTATGGTCATCTACATATTTTCATTGATGCAAGTGTTGACATCGACATCTTCATTCTGAAGTACAAAGGTGAAGGAGAAGAAGGGTGCAACCTTTCAGAGACATTTGTTATGCAGATCAAGGAATCAACTATGAATTTGCATTGGTGCAAGTGTTGGCATCAACATCCTCATTCTGAAGTACAAAGGTGAAGGAGAAGAAGGGTGTGGCATGTCAAATACATTTGTGATGCAGATCAAGTAGTGGGGAAGTGCATTGTGGAGTGCAAGACTCTTCCTAGAAGTTGGTTGTAGATATTCAATTTTTCTCTCCATACTTTTGGAGGACCAAAAGTGATTTTTGTGGGGAGGTGTGATCCAGGAGGATCTCCACACAAAGAATTAACTTCATGGAGAAAATCATTAAACTTTGCACACCATGGAGAAAAATCATTAACTTTGCACACCATAGAGAAAAATTCATTAAAATGCTAATGATAGGTGGTGAAGAATAATTAATTAATCATGAATGATTTAATTCAATTGTAATAAATGATTGATACTTGAAATGGGTATGAGAGACTCATGTATAAGTCATACAAATTGGAAAAATGATTAATACTTGAAGTGAGTTGGAAAATCTCACGTATTATTCATTTAATTGTAAAAACGGGAAATTAGTTGTAAGAATCCAACTCATAAATTAGTTTCCTAATTTTAAGAGAAAATTAGCTTCCTAGTCTTAAGGAGAAAGTTAAGGGTCTCATGAGTTAGTTTTGGACTCTTCATCACTTTATTACAAGTGGATTCCTAGTCTCATGGAGAAATTTAAGGGTCTTTCTCATTTTTGTCCTTAAGTAGTTATTAGATCCTAAATTTATGGATCTTGTCTTTTTGGATTATGGAGCTAGGAAAAATTATTTAAACCCCTTCACTGGGAGAGATTTAAAATAAAATATTTTGGGAAGCCCTTTGAGGCTCTTTTGGAGAGAATTATTTGAGGAGAGAATCAAGCGATCATGCTTTTAATTTGTAAGCCCCTTAATTGGGAGAGTTGAACCCCTTATTGGGAGAGTATGTGAGCCCCTACACTGGGAGAGTATTGTTGCCCCTTCATTTGCGAGAAGATGTATCCCTTTTCTGTAAAGGAGAGTCAACCCTGCATTGGGAGAAGAAATGACAAGTGATTTGTATTCCAAGTGGACCAGGAGACGTAGCCAGAAGGTTCTCATGAACTTCGTTAACAACTCGGTGATCTCTTCCTCTTATGTGATTGTCTCATGTGTTTCTTATGCATATCTTTATTTCCACAATTATGATTATTAAATGCATATTGTAATGGATTATGAGACCAACAACTCATGCACCAAGTTTATATTCAATTTGGATACAAGCCTTCCATAAGCACACATGTTCACCTTTAATGCAATCAAGTTCAATTAAGATGATCTTATAACTGATCCTTTCATCAAGTGAACCTAGAACCATATCAAGTTTGGTATCAAGGTCACCCCGGATTCAGATCAACTGTTAGATGCCAAAATTATCTTCCAGGTTAGGCATTCTGCATGGATGGCCAACCTGGTGTTGGTAAAGAAAAATGTGGGTGAGATTTTTCTTTGTGTGGACTTCCAAAATTTTAACAAAGCATCTGAAAAAGATAACCATCATGTCCCTTCCATGGAACAACTCCAAACGGTTTTCGAATATGAGATGTTCTCACTTCTAGACGATTTCTCAGGATACAATCAAGTTCTAGTGTTAGAGGAGGACCGACTTAAAACCGTTTTCCACGCTAAATGGGGTACCTTTGCATATAAACGCATGCCTTTCATATTAATTAATGCAGGTGCCACTTTCCAGTGAGCTATGTATGTTTATTTTAGGGGTTTATTAAATAAAAGTGTAGTGGTTTATCTAGACTATGTGACTGTATATTCAAAAAAATAGAGCATACCATATTTTGCATCTCACAAAAATCTTTGAAAGATGTAGAAATTATGGAATTTTCCTTAACCCGAAGAAGAGGAAATTGTTGGGTCACATTATATCAAAGGATGGGATAACTATTGACCCAGAGTAGGTAAAAGTGATATTCGAGATGCCTTTTCCTCACAGTACAAAAACCATGCAATCATCCTTTGGGAAGATCACCTTTGTTAGAAAATTCATACATGATTTCGCTGAAACAATCAAGCCATTGCAAAAAATGATTCACAAAGACATTGAATTTAAGTGGAATAGAGAAGCAAAGGAATCCTTTGAGAAAATTAAGATTGTTGTTTCTCAAGCCCCTATTTTATGCAGTCCATATTTCAACAAATATTTCTTTCTTTATACTTTTTCCTCTGATCAGTCCCTAGTAGATGTTCTCACATGAAAGGATGATGATAATAATGAAGCTCCTATTTCCTTCATGATTACCAACTTACAAGGAGCCGAACTAAACTACCCCACCATTGACAAACATGCTTATGTTGTGTACAAGGCTGTTAAACACTTTAGATCATACATTCTAAAAAATCATACTAAAATCATAATGCCTTTTGCTAATGTATGATCACTTTTTACTAAGTACGAGTTATGAGAGTGAAGGGGAAATTGGATGATTGTTATCCAAGATTTTTATCTCGAAATTAAAACTTCCAATACATTCAGAGGCCAAGGATTGTGTAAGTTAGTTGCCGGGTCTCAAGACTCCACAAATACAAGTGAGTTTGGATGGGAAAATGAGCTATCTATTTTTTCTCATGAAGTAATTTTTGTCCCAATAACTCACGACTCTTGGTACTATGACCTTTCTTATTTTTAATATCATGGTACATGCCCTGGCCATATGAAATCCAAGGAAATGAGAGAGGTATATTTGAAGCATTCTCAGTATCACCTGGTAAACTCGGTTTTATTCCGAAAAAATTATGATGGAGTATTACTAATATGCTTGGAGAAAAGTGATGTGGAGAAAGTACTAAAAGATCTCCATGATGGCCCTGCAGGTGGTCATTTTGTAGGAGAAACCATAGATCATAAAATTCCAAGGGCATGTTACTACTAGCCAAATTTATTTAGGGATGCCAATGCATATGTTAGAAAATGTAATATTTTTCAATTTGGCATGGGTAAGGAGAAGAAAGCATCCATCCCATTGCAACCGATAACCATTTCTAGACCTTTTGAGAAATGAGAAATAACTGTTATAGGTGAAATTAACCCACATTCATCAAAAAATCACATATACATTATGACATCAATATATTATTTTACTCGATGGTGTGAATCCATTCCCCTCACATGAGTTAATGGAATGGTAGTCATTCAATTCCCGGAACAACAATTGATTACTAGATTTTGGGTACCATCTGTGGTATCACTTGACAATGTTGCTTATTTATCATCTACTTTGTTAACTGAATTTTCAATTGATAAAGGGATTATCTTAAGGGATTATGCTTATTACTATCTGTAGGGAAATGGAGTAGCCAAGTCTACTAATAAGAACTTGATTTGTATCCTCATGAAAAATGTTATTGAAAATCATAAAATTAGCATAATGGTTTGCATAACACATTATGGGTTGACAAGGTAACCCCTAAGGAAGCCTTGGGAAATTCTCCATATTTCCTTATTTATGGTTAGGAAGAAATCTTACCAACAAACATCTATCTTCCATGTTGAGTGAAATATATGTTATCTATTTTGACATTAAATTGTCAACTCGAGGCTCGTAGGCTTCGAGGTGCTAGCACTGTATGTGCAGGTCTAGATCTCTAATCTAGCCTAGTCTAGCCTAATCTAATCTAATGCTGACAACACACTCAGATAATAAAGAAATAAAGCAAACTTTGAGTTGTAACATAATATGTGTTAAGGTAGGACAAGAACTAACTGCTTATGAGGTCTGAAAAGTGAGTTAGCTAGGAAAGATAATGGTTTACCCTAAGGATCAGTCCTATATTTTCAATCTACAATTCTATTTTAAAAGATGATTTAAAAGACTATAAACGAGTTGAGGTCTGTTTGGACAGTAAACTTTATTTTAAATGTACAGAGTAGTCTATGACTATGAATAGTAAACTCATTATTCTAAGTAAGCAGTCCTTGAACAAAAATAAGCTATCTTTCCTTAAAAACAATCCTTTGAAGTGAACTCTATTCTTAAAGAAACTTAGATTAAATCAAGAATTCACAATTTCTTTTATTCTACAGAAAATAAATCACACTATCACATGATTATTCTTACTAAAAGTAATCAACATCATCTACACTTCCTATTTAATTGATTAGTTCTATCGTCTACGATGACCAATGTCATGATGGCATCTTAACACCAATGATAACTCAAATGGAATGCATGCAATATTGACTTCTTCTTAAATGTGTAAATTAGAGGTGAAACATTCGAAGGAAAATATCACAATTAAAGAAACATCACTCGATTAAATATATATTAACATAATCTATAAACATGATAAAGCAATTCGAAATTAGCAACTATTTTACCACACTGAACTAAGAATATTTTAACATAGAGATAGAAATCTTTGTGGCCCTGCAGGGATTAGTTCAAACTATAACTATATAAATTATAGATGACTGATATATATACTGTATAAATGACCAATCTGCAAGTAAAACACAGGTGATGTGAATAAGAGAAAAAAAGATATGTATATATACGAACAATTAGATAATTATATACATGTCAATGAAATACAACCTAAGTAATGAACTCGCATAAGAAAATTATACATAAGAGAATGCACAATTAGATGACTAGATATGGATAATCACAGACAACCTGCAAATTAGAGAAATAATCTAAAACTTAGATAAACAACCCACACAAGAGAATTAGATATAAGAAGATGACTACACAACAAGATAACTAAACACACAAACTATTGGTGGGCCCCCCAGGTGGTCATGACACTCCATTCATGCTATAGTGGGAAAACCCCATTATGGAATACACTAAGGTTCAACATGTAGGTAGATCTAACCGTATAAAAGTCTCCTACTTTTTATAATTACCCCAAATATACCCCACATTCATGCATAAAATACAAAGTAAAAAGATCCAATAACTCTACCTTAAACTCCACGTCCGGTGTCGATCCTTCTGCGTTCGATGGCTCCACTGACTACAAGTCTCCTCCCAAGGCTGACCTGCATTCACAAACAGACAAACATGCATCTCATATATGAATTAGTGGGTTAGATGTCAGTATAAAGCATAAATCAAACATAGAGATTGAACACATCATATTGTGGGATAGAAAAAATATTCCTTTTATTGATATCACAAAGTTTACTTGCAATGAGATCGACGACTGCTCCACGAACCTGGTCCGAGCTCCTCTTCACCAAGCTCCAACTGCACTTCCACGTATCTTTCTCCTCTCACACTTCTCTCGAGGGAAATGGCATAAGCTTATAATGGAGGAAAAATGCAAGAATGGGCAATTCTGGCACAAAACTCACAAGGTGGCTGCAAATTCTTGGGGCTAGGAGGGGATGTGAAATGGGTAGAGTTTCATTGTTCTTATGCTTCTCTTAGGAATGATACCAAAACACCTCCTTTTATATGACAAAAGGATGGTTATTCAGTTGGGTGATGGGCTATAGGCGGTGGGACAGTTGGAAAACTACCCAATAGCTCGTAATCTCAATGAATTCCTTGCAACTTTTTCAATTTTTGTAACTTTTGTAGGTATACGGGAGTTGTAATGATGTATCTAGTGTATGTGCATGAGCTATAGTGGTGAAACAAGCATGTGTATGCAGGCAGTAGTGGTGCAGGGCATGTAAATCTTCAAAAATATGGTTTTTAAGAAGAGTTGCTCAGTGATGGCTTGGAAAAAATAGCAAGTAAGAGGGCCTGATGCCAGGTATGCATGTATGGTGTAATTTAGGGTTATAATAGATGCCCCCTAATGTGTGAGGTCAGAATATCATCTGATAGTCGAAATACATTACAAATATTCTCCAACGTACAAAGTGAGTGAGCCCGGGACTAGAGTTCAAGAGGTGCCATCTGCAAGCAATAATAAATGTCTCTCCTAGGCAGGCATACCCATGCTCGAGATGAAATGAATCATGGATTCCAATCAAATACACTGCATATCCATGTCATATAACTATATAAAGTGTAGCTGTGAGCAATACATAGAGGATCTACATCTCAAAATCAAATATATACATGTATAGTATCCATCTTCAAGAATCCAATGACGCCTGATGGCAGGAGATGAGGCCTTCAGAGATCAAGCAACAACTTCAAAAATCAGGTAGGAGTGTAATGTAAGTGTACAAATTCACTACCCATAGGTCTTCGACGACTCGTCGGGAACATACAAGAGGATCTCGGTGATCAGGCGGAGAACTTCAATGATTTCGAACAAGGACTTGATTGGGCTTTTGGGTATGGCCGAGCATGTGAGCAAGAGAAAAACCGTAGAAAACTCAAGTTGGGTAAAAATTCCCTTGGACAATAGCATGACAGATGATCAAACTTAGGCAGCATGACATTGACATAAGTTCATGATGCAGGAGGCAACATAAACTCTCCATGTGTTTGGAAGGATAACCAAATGGAGGAGGACACAACTCTATGTAGCGAGAAAAAATTCCTAAGGTCATATTAAATCCCATAGATTGACGAAAAAAATGGAAGGATGTGCTTTGTCCAAGGGTGACCCATTGTGCTACCATAAAAAGAAAATACTTTTCCCGTCCTCTTTTTGGGGTATATTTGATTTTTTTTGTTTTTTTCAATATTTTTGAAGAGCTTGAAAAAGAATAAAAGAATGCTATGTTACAAAGGAGGAATGAGTGTCGCAAAGCATACTAGTTCCAAGTGCAAGGAACACACTAATTATCAGAGCAAGGAGACATGTGCAGGAAAAGGACACTCGGGGAAATTCCTCCATGGGTCAACTTGTCAAAACGTAGAGGTAAAGTTCTACAAGGCTTGCGTATAAGGCATGCTTCAAAGGTTCAGTTGAGAGAAACATGGAGCCGACATTAGGCCAAAGACGTAGGGATGAAAATGCAATTAATAAGACATGATGAAACCCCCTTCGATGTATTTTTCACGAGCCAAGAGAAGGTAAGCTTAGTGGTTTTTTACTTTTAGAGAGTATGAAAAAGCATAAAAAAAGACTCCTCTAGGGTACCTTTTTCGAAGGTAGTCTATTCGGTTCGAAAAAGGGGTGAACTAGGACTGAAAATACGTCTATTCAAAACCATTTTAACGAGTGTGACAAAGACAAGATCACTTGAAAATATTTTCAATTTTAAGGAGTCTGAAAAGAGCTTAACTATGGACTCACAACCTTTTTCTAGATTTAGTCCCCTTAGCGAGAAAAAGTATAAAATTTAATTAGGAGAACTCTCCCGATGAGACGAATCTCCCGAGGTGTACCTTTTTCCTCCTTAATATAAAGGACGGAAAAAGGGGTAAACTCATGCCAGTAGATGTTTTTTTGAACCAATTAACGAGTGTGAAAGAACAAGGTCACTCAACGATCTTTTCAATTTTAAGGAGTCTGAAAAGAGCTTAACTATGGACTTTGTAGGGGATGTTCTTTTGGACCATTTTAACGAGTGTGAAGGAACAAGGTCACTCGACAATCTTTTCAATTTTAGGGAGTCTGAAAAGAGGTTAACTATGAACTCCGTGGGGGTTCCTTTTTCATAAATTTAGTCCCTTAGGCTCGAAAAAGGGTTAAACTTATACTTGAGAATACTCTTCTAGCGAACCGAAGTTCCTAGAGCGTACCTTTGTTCGTAAAATTGACCATCCGGACTGAAAAAGGGGTAAACTACCATCAGAAAGACGCACCTTCAAGTTTTATTTTGGTGAGCGTGAAGGACAACAAGATCGCTCAACAATCTTTTCATGTTTATAGAGTATGAAAAGGGATTAAAGAAGACTCTAGGGAGCTACAACTCATGTATGAAACTGGTTCAGGTAGAACCCACTGCTAGGCTCAAACCAAGAGTCTCTTCAATAGTCAACTTGGAAAGTCTCCCAAAAGGGAAGAAAACACAAACCACGGTGTAAGTCCTCCCACAGTATAAAAACTGTAGTCATGGCTTCAAGGATAACCTCATCTGAAGGCAATTCAAAATCCAAGAAATCACTCAAACCAGGGTCGAAAGTCCCAAAGGGTGAAGTAAACTGACCATATTCCATATGACGATGGAGGCTCTTGCCAGGACTGGCAAAGTCTATCAGCAAAGAATCACAAGCACGAGGGCTTGAGGATCTACAAACAACGAGATCAGACTCAGAAGGAGACTCAAGATCACTTGGACCTAGAGGGGGAAGCAAGGGCTCCCATGCCCCAATTAGATAAACCAATGGATCAATTGCCGAGACCAATTCTGGAGAAGAAAGACATGATTGCACAGGTTCCTTCTCAGAAGCAATTGAACACCGAGGATAAGACACCACATAATTAACCCATGGCGGGGTAGAGTCTACACGAACACTAGGAACATGTAAAGGGGTAGTCTGAAATAATGTCGAATTAGGATGGTGATTATCGGATGCCACCTGGTCAATAGTGACAATGCTTCCATTGTGAGGGAAATGCATCACCTGAAAGAGCGTAGACACCACAACGTTCATAGCATATACATAATCACGCTCGGGAAGCATATTAAAATCTAACAGGCCTTGCACCACTATAACATCGACAAGGACAATCTTTCCACCTAATGAGATAAGAAACTGAGGAAGAATCCCCAAATATTCACTAGGACGTCTGTCAAAATCCAACAACTCATGCAAAGTAGACACAATCTCGGGAGATCCCAAGACTTTCCAAACCGAGGAGGATAAAATACTTGTAGAGGCTCCTTCATCCACAATACATCGATAAATGTTTGTTGAATTAACTTCAACCCTTATTTGAAAAGGTGTAGAAGAAGGAAGACGAGTCTCAACAAGGTCATTCCAATCAAAGGAAACCCTCTTAGGGATTGGAGGGGGTGTGCTCAAAGCGAGTAGAATTCCCCCTTATTCTGAAATTACTGAAGTAGAAATGCTAAAAACATAGTTGGTAGACACATCACTCCCTAAGAGAAGAGTGGGATCAACCGAAGATTGCATCGGCGTGACCACTTTGGTAGACTCGAAACTCTCCAAGAGAAGAGTGGGATCAACCGAAGACTGCATCGGCGTGACCACTTTCTCAACCATTGGCTGAATAAGCTACGAGGAAACCTCAGAAGACTTAGAATCAGAAGAGCTTGCAAACAGGGACCAAACTCTTTGTACCTCTGGAATGCCAAGGCATATATGAGTAAGGTGATCTCCCTTGCAAATCTTACAAGGAAACTTAGGCTTACTTCCTATCCATCTAGGTTTCTCGACAGAATCAATGCCCCCAACATGACTAGCAATGGTTGGTTTCACATCTCCAACATGACTTGCAGAGGTTGGTGATGGATTGATAACATGACTTGCAGACTCTACAGACCTATTACTAGTATGACTAACAATGACTGAACTTTTTCCCCCAGCATGACTTGCAGAGGGTGGGTGCTTTTCCCCAACATGACTTGTAGAGGCTAGGTTCTGGTCTTCAATGTGACTTGCAGAGGTTGTCGACCTATCTCCAACATGACTGGAAAAGGTTGGTGATTTCTTCTTCCTATTCTTCCTCTTTCTACTTCATTTACACTTCCAGTTACTAGTAACTGTACTTTCACCAGAGGCGGGAGAAGGAGGAGGAGAAGACTTTGTTGACGAAGGAACATCAACATTATGTCCATGAAATAAGGTTCTTAAATGAGAAGCGTCAAGAGCATTCAAGACATTTGGAATGGTACCCAATGAAACCGGTAATCCCACATTCAACCTAGGAATGTACAAAGTGGCCATCAAAGGGACACCAATGTTTCCGAAGAAAGGAAAAGGACAAGAATCCCCTTGCAAATAGGTTCCTTGGTTGGTATCATAAGGAAATTTATCCATTAAGATATTATGCACAAGTTCTCCCCTTGCGGGATCATTCAAGTCTGTAAAAGTCTCACACACTGACTCCAGTGAACCAGTGTTATAAAAACAATGCTTATAAAGAGGCGGCTCCACGTTTCTGAGCAGAAGACCGAATAGTCCTCCTGATCGACGGAGTGGGAAGTCTACTACCTTAGGTCAGAGACCCAAAGTAATGACTCGCTAAATCAATATGGAAAACTAGGGAGCATAGAGCACACACTAAAAATTCCTAAAGGAAAATTAAGCAAACCACTATCTAGTAGGAAGAATAGTTACGCCAGCCAACACTAGAGAAACTTACCAGTGAAAGTGAAACTCGAACACGGAAGCTCCCTCCGGGTATACTCTGCAAAGCGTGGCCCGATGTCTACCCTAGGTACCATGGTATATCCCCGTAGTTACCTATGTAAGTCTCTAGAATAAAGGCAACTAGGTTTCCAACGCGCGAACAATCACCAGGCGGGTACAGTCGACAGTCGGGTGGACCGCAATGAGAAGGGTATCAAGCCCGAAACTTATCAAGGGTATCGAAAGTGAGTGGTCCAAAAGACAACTGAGGACCTCGAATGGATGCGAGATCCATGAAGCTCCATAGGCAAATGCAACCGTTAGTATCCCATGACAAGTCCTCTATATGCATTCCCCACTACACTTGGTCCTGCTTTGGAGGGGTTATCTTCGCTACCTTTCCGCACGAGACCTCATGTTTAGCCCCTGTGTTAGAGGGGGGTCGCGGATAACTTTCATGTTTACTGGACCTTTTACACTCCCTAGAACTGACTCCGATGTTTGTTTATAAGCATTGAAGAGTTTCCTCTCCAACCTAATTCAAGGCTCTAGCCTAGACTAGTTGATTGACCCTACAAACATAAAGTCTAATTAATTTTAATTAGCGTTAAGACTCTTGCGAAAAATGAAACTTTATAAGAACACTAGCAAAGAAGGATTGTCTTTCTTATTTTCTTTTGAAATGCTTTCAAGATGCAAAGAAAACAAAACACTATGCTAATTTCTTTTTCTTTTTTTTATGCTTCAAACAAGAAACTTGAAATAATTTCTTTTTCTTTTTCTTTAAAGCAAGCGAAAGGGGAAAAGGTGAAAAGCAAGACAAGACTGAAAACTGACCTTTGGCCCACAACAGATTGCAGGGGTCATTGAAGACACCAGAAAGGCTGGTCAACAACTCCAAGACTCACCCAAACCCTTCCGAAATTAAACATAAGAAATCTGTGAAAAGATAACCAAACTAATATCAAACCCAAGCTTCAACTGTAAAAACAGAGACATTGTACTTAATCAAGAAAACATGAGAAGTAAAAATTCAATCAGGGAAGAGGTTGACTGCCTCTTCTTAAATAAAACATTTCTTGACACAGGCATGCTACTGGTGCTTAAGCAGCCTGCATATGTAAGTGGGCTGCCTAAAGGCAGGGCACGTATGTACGTGTGCAGACCCACTACAAGCCGTGTACACCTATGTAACTCTTCAAAAAATAAGACAAACAAGTAGACTAACAGGGCACAGAGACCTAGTACAACACCAACATGTGACCATAATCCCTTAAAGACTCAGCAGACTCAGAAAGAAACTCAAAAGGTAAAAACCAATCAAACACCCATAAAATCCCCTAAAACCCTAGAGGTTTCCCCAATACGGTCACTAGTTCCGTTATAGCGGGAAAACACCCTATGGAATACACTAGGGTTCAACATGTAAGAAGATCTAATAGTCTAAAAGTCTCCTACTTTTCATAACTACCCTGAATATACCGCACATTCATGCATAAAATACAAAGCAAAAATATCTGGTAACTCTATCTTAAACTTAGCGTTTAGTGTCGATCCTTTTGCATTTGATGGCTCCACTGACTACAAGTCTCCTCCATGGGCTAACCTGCATTCACAAATAGACAAACAAGGAACTACGAACATGCATCTCATATATGAATTAGTGGGTTAGATGTCAGTATAAAACATAAATCAAACATAGAGATTGAACACATCATATCGCGGGACATAAAAAGTATTCCTTTTATTGATATCACAAAGTTTTCTTACAATGAGATCGATGTCTGCTCCATGAACCTGGTTCGGGCTCATCTTCACCAAGTTCCAACTGCGCTTCCACATATCTTTCTCCTCTCACACTTCTCTCTAGGGAAATGGCATAGGCTTATAATGGAGGAAAAATGCAAGAATGGGCAGTTTTGGCACAAAACTCACAAGGTGGCTGTAAATTCTTGGGGCAAGGAGGGGATGGGAAACATGCCGAGTTTTACTGTTCTTATGTTTCTGTTAAGAATTAGACCCCAACACCTCCTTTTATATGAAAAAAGGATGGTTATTCGGTTGGGTGATAGGCTATAGGCGGTGGGACAGTTGGAAAACTACCCAATAGCCCGTAATCTCAACAAATTCCTTGCAACTTTTTTAATTTTTGCAACTTTTGTGGGTATACATGGGCTGTAATGATGCAACTAGCGTATGTACGTGATTTGTAGTGGTGCAACAAGCGTGTGTACGTGGGAAGTAGTGGCACAGGGCGTGTACATCTTCAAAAATATGGTTTTTAAGAAGAGTTGCTCAGTGATGGCTTGGAAAAAATAGCAAGTAAGAGGGATTGATGCCAAATATGCATGTATGGTGCAATTTAGGGTTATAACAATTCATGAATTGATCACAAACTCAATGTAATTCATAAAATTTCATTGAGATGAAGAACAAAGTCAAACTTTACACATAATTCTTAAATTGTTTCTCTTCATTAGCTCTATCATGCTAGCGAGCTCAAGTATATATAGAATCAGAGAGGTTGGCCACTGAAAAGGGTCGACTTTCTCTCAAAAACAAAAAATTGTTTAACTATTCTGTTAATAGGCAACGAGTCTTAAAATCGTAGCTCAGATATAGGAGCTATATTTAACTACCTAAATCAAAATACAATAAGGGCCATAGGAGGAGGACGATAATGGGTAAAAAACCCATGTTTTGGTTTTTCCCAAAAATGCCCATAGGTATGCTAACGACCAAATATGTTGTGCTCCAAGTTCTGTATCAAGGGCCATATCAAGGGTTGGATTGAGGGCCGGATCGAGGGTCAGATCTGTCTTATATAAATTCGGATACTAGATGAAGGGCCACGAACTTCTCTCAATCCGTCCATAATTTCAGGAAACGACCGATAAAGGACTTGATTAGGCATATAAGGCACAAAACCCATGTGCCAGATTTTTCTGATTCAACTTCATTCTCCCACAAATTGAGCTTGAAGTTCACTGCCTGGAAAAGGGTTGGATCAAGGGTTGAATCGAGGACTGGATCAAGGGTCGGATCAAGGGTTGGATGTTGTTTTTCGACCTTATATTGATCCATAGAAAATTAATAGAAGAAACCTGATAATACCTTAAAAAAGGGCTAATAGAGGTATGAATTATACGATCCGCATGTTCAAAAAGAGACAGAGAGAAGGAAAAAATTAGGCAAAATAAGAACTTGATTTGTATCCACATAAAAAATGTTATAGAAAATCATAAAAATTGGCATAATGGTTTGCATAACACATTATGGGCTGATAGGGTAACCCTTAAGGAAGCCTTGGGCACTTCTCCATATTTCCTTATTTATGGTTAGGAATAAATCTTACCAACAAACATCTATCTTCCATCTTTAAAATTATCTCATGCCTCCAGAGGTCAACCTCTCTCCAATGCTCAAGAACGTATTGATACACTCCTTATGCTAGAGGAGGAAAGGGAGAAAGCTAAACACAAATTTGCATCCCACCAACAACTAGTCAAAATATGGTTTTATAAACATAAATCTGGTGATAAAAACTTAAGCGTGAGGGATTTGGTTCTCAAATGGGACAAATTCAATGAACCTAAGGGAAAACATTCTAAATTTCAAATTTTATGGTTTGGTTGCTACCAAATAGTGGAGAAATTCAAGGATGGTACCTATCTATTGCAAAGCCTAGGGGTGAATTATATTCTCTCCCTATCAATGGCCAAAGCCTCAAGTGATACTTCACTTAGCTTCTCCAAGTGAGTAGTTTGTACCATAGAAATTTTCTTTTCTTTTGTTCTATTTTCCTTCAATTTATTTGTTTGATTTATTGTGTTTTCAATTGATTAACATTGTCCCCTGCATGAATTTATATGTCTTAGTATTTTTGACAGTAGTGTTGAGTGTTTATATTTTGGTGAAGCATGGCTGATAGATCTTAGATAACATACCTCGTCTATTTGATACCAAAACTAAGGCGAGTCAACACTAAATAAGAATAAGAAGTCAGAGGATATGTGTGTGTGTGTGTGATTTGGGGAAATCTTTATCTGTGGTTAGGAATGTATGAAAGAAAAGACTATGGAAAGAAGGAAAGTACGGCTTGTGAATTAAGGAGAAATTGATGAACACCCTACTCCTTTTTGGACGGATAATCTTCAAAATCATAAGTACTTGTTTTACCTCCTTTACTAATAGATATCATCCTCATCGACTCAATTTGTGTTCCACTAGAATTCTTCATCACAAGAATATCCATTATTGCGTACACATGTTGATCCAGATGGATCTCAGTGGCCATCCACCTCTTCCACTGAATCACCATTTTGAGCATGCAGTTTTGATAAACCATGATTTTCACCCTTTTTATGGGCAATGGAATGTAATTTCATCTTCATTTTTTAATTATAGACATCATTTAATGATTTCCTAGTGGTCTTATGTACATGCCTACATCATAGAGTTAATGAACTAGATCCCATTAGAACTCCACAGTTAAGCACACTCATGCTAGAGTAGTACTGGGATGGGTGACTTCTCGGGAAGTCCTAGTGTTTTACATGCTTATTAAATTTTATAAACTTAGTCCAATTTATCCCACACACGTCATGGGAATTGTTCTCCTTTCACTCTCTCATATATAATTGAGGTGAAGGAGGCCCTTTAAGCATGCAATGGAGTGCGATGTAAAGCTTCTTGTGAATGAAGCATAACCAACATCTCTTTCTTTTTAGAGATAAGCTACCCCATTTTTCCAGTTTGTGTTCTACAATGTTTTTCTATCTTATTCAGTAATATAAGTTGGTTTCACTGTATTTTTGTGTATTTCATTGTTATATCTCGGTTATATTTTTTCCTTCATGTCGTTCTCAAAATAATCTGGATCAGTGGTATCAAAGAAGTCTGTTCCTTGTCATTTCTCAGACTAGGTCCTCGACGAGGTCAAGGTATAGAGATTTGGGTCTTGAGCTAGTTTCACTTGAGGACAACCACTCTCACTAGCCCAAGTGACCTCCCATGGCGGAAGAAAAGAGATATGACAGAGCAAGAGATCCTTTCAAAATGTTTCTCGAGGAAGCCCTCGTGCGACAAAGGAACACGATGATGGACAAATTCACTCAGATCCTTCGAATACTACCGATGGCGGTAACCAAGGCATCTTCAACAAGCAACAATTTTGCAAGTGCGACACCCTTCAGGGTACAAGTCAATTTTGATATCCCCTTATTTGAAGGGCAGATAGATGCAGATGCTCTAGAAAAATGGTTGAATATGCTAGAAGGTTATTACTCTGTCCAAAAATTTTCCAACAGTGAAAAGATCACCTTCTCGCTCCTTAAATCTCTTCCCCATGTCAGATCTTGGTGGGATGGTTATTGAGAGAGGTACACCACAGATGAATCTACACTATTTTTGAGAGAACCCACTTGGGAAGCCTTTGTAGATGCCCTAAAGGAGGAGTTCTACCCTATCAGAAACTATGATGACCAATACATGAGATGGACAACTCTGCATCAGAAAAGAGATCAGATGGTGTCAGAGTACACCAACATATTTCATACCTTGCACTCAAATTTGAGTATCAAAGACTCCGAGCGACACCTGGTTTTGAAGTACCACAGTGGTCTACACAGGTACATCCAAATAGAGATGGATTTTCTGGATATCTCCTCATTAGGAGTTGCTTATCGATATGCAGTCAAAATTGAGCAGAAATTCAAGCAACAGAGTAAGTGGGAGAGCATGGCAAAGGAAACTTTAACTCACATAATGAAGGACAAAGCAAGGAAGGCCAACCTCGAGAGAGTCAACTCCAGATGCAGGAAAAGAACGGTAACAGGAAGTCCAAGAAAGACACCGGAAAGTGGTGTGAGTTCCATAACAACCCTTGGCATAACACTAATGAATTTCACTCAATACAGTCATTGGTGGCCGAGCTCAAAGATAAAGATCCAAACCCTGACTTGGACCCTAATTCAGATAATGATAAAATGAGATAGATCATTGATGAAAAATCCACTGCTATTGTCACAACTACAACAATCCAACCAGAAGAGGATCCTAAGGAGGGGGAGTGACTCTTACATTCACATATGTGGGTGAAGGGGACCACACTTCATTTTATTGTTGATAGTGGAAGCCAAAAGAACATCATCTTAGTAGAGGTTGTCAAGCATTTGGATTTTCCAACAACACCACCCCCGCAACCATACAACATTAGGTGGCTTCACTAGGGTCAATATATTCATGTTAACCAACAATGTTGCCTGTCCAATGACATCAATCCCTTCAAGGATGAGGTATTATGTGACGTTGCCCCAATGAAAGTCCGTGATATTCTATTAGGCCAACCATATATTTGGAGGCGTCATGCTATTTATGAGTCTCGACCTCGTAGCATCATTGTTACTATGGGGGGTCAACTATACATGATACTAGAGGTAGTTTCAACTATTGTCCCACCAAAACAATTCCACAAAGTAATCTCTCATAATGCAAAGTTTAGACTCTTCACAATCCAATCAGAAGGTGAACAGAAGGACACTGCAACCACTGCAGCCTTAGCCCAAGACCTTTCTATCTAGCAAAATCAGATCAACAATATTGTAGACGAGTACCAAGATGTTCTTGCTACACCTACGGTGGTGCCTCCACACTGCCCAGTCAAGCAAGGTTATAACATAACCCTTCATACTCTTCATGCTGCATATTCACTGGTAAAGTCCTCCCACACTCAAGTAGATCATGAAGCTATATTGGTTGAACGGATCCAACTCCTCCAACAACAGGTTCATGGCATCCTTCAACAAGCTAAGTAGGACAACTTCTTCAGCAAGGAAAGAAACACAACAAGCTTCATATTTAGCAAAAGTCTCCCCATATCCCAAGGGAACTTGACGCAATGGGAACCATTGCTTCCTAAGGGGGAGGAATGATTCAGATGGATCTCAGTGGCCATCCACTTCTTCCACTGAATCACCATTTTGAGCCCGTGGTTTTGATAAACCATGATATTCACTCTTTTTTATGGGGAATGGAATGTAATGTCATCTTCATTTTTTAATTACAAACATCATTTAATGATTTCCTAGTGGTCTTATGTACATGCCTACATCATAGCGTTAATGCACTGGATCCCATTATAACTCTGCAGTTAAGAGCACTCATGCTAGAGTAGTATTGGGATGGGTGATTGCCCGGGAAGTCCTAGTGTTTTACATGCCTATGGAATTTTATAAACTTAGTCCAATTTATCCCACATGCGTCATGGGAATTGTTCTCCTCTCACTCTCTCATATATAATTGAGGTTAAGGAGGCCCTTTAAACATGCAATGGAGTTTGATGTAAAGCTTCTTGTGAATGAAGCGTAGCCAACATCTCTTTCTTTTTAGAGATAAGCTACCCCATTTTTCCAATTTGTGTTCTACAATGTTTTTCTATCTTATTCAGTAATATAAGTTGGGTTTCATTGTATTTCTGTGTTCTCTTCTATATTTTTGTGTATTTCATTGTTATATCTCGGTTGTATTTTTTCCTTCATGTCGTTCTCAAAATAATCTGGATCACATGTTTACTTAAAAAATAAGAAAATAAGTGATGAAGAAAGCAAAGAACTCAAATGGAACTTATTGGGTCAAGCATGGAATGAAAATATCTCCATCGGGGCTATGGACGTTCATTGGTTGTGGAGGAAGGTATGTGATATCAAGGTGACTCTGATGGGGCTATGGACGCTTGTGGAAAACATAGAAACACAATAAGGGTAATAAATTTATTTAGAGACTACAAATAAAGTCCTCCTATCATGGGTAGTCCCTTATTTGGTTTCTTTCTAAAAAACATGGATCATTCCTTAATGTCATGAAGGTTGGAAAATTAGACAAATCTCCATGACATGGCATCATAATATTCACTTAAGCATATATGTATGGATCTATAAATAATTTTTGAGTTCTATTTTATATCCTAATCCGTTCACTTAAAATTATTGTGATTATCTTCTAAGGTATGGTCATATATTCTGGTTTTTCCCACTGAATCACCATTTGTTGAGTACACAACACACCCTTTTAAAAAATTTAATTTTAGGGCACCATTTTTGTTTTAACTATTCTACATCTCCTTGTTTTTTCTTTCTATAGGCTACACATTTGTTTCTTAAGTTTATGCATTTTCTTTCTTCTTTTCTTCATGATTTACTTTCTCAAGAAAACCCAAAAAAATCTCATATTTTTCTTAAGAAAAGAAAAAATGGAAAAAAGGAAACAAAGTTTTAAGTTTTTCCAAAGCGCCAATGAATCCATCGGGGTTTCAAACCAAAAGAGTGAGCTAGCAATTTACCAAAATCCCGATGCTAATGAAAACCTTATGAGAAAGTACCGATGAATCATCAGGCATTGGGTGAAATTGAGAGAGTGTTAAAATTAAATGATAAGAATTATGTTGATCGTCGATAATCCATTGGGCATCGGTGAAAATCATATAAGTCTTAAAGCAATAAGGCTAGGGATTATTTTGATTATCGATAAGCCATCACAAATTGAAATGAGTATGAAAATGAAAAGGTTAACCATGTTTTCCGATAGTGATGAATCATTTAAAGAGTTAAACCTTACCAAGTGTCGATGACACATCTTGGTCGTCCATGTTGAGATTTTATGTAATTTCGGAAGTTATTCCTAAGTGTAATTGTGAAAGGGTTTATTGATAAGTCATGTCTTTTAGGTCTTTCATTTCTTTTAGAGTATAAATAGAGGTTATATCGATTCATTTTGATCACTCATTGAATACAAGTACAAGAGAGTAGTACACACTTATCTAGGAGGCTATTATTGGTTCTTGTCTAGGTCTCTTTGGTCTTTATTTTGTGAAAGAACATTGTATGACATTGTACATGTTGAAGGAATCTATATTGAGGAAAGTTTGCGGGGTTTTCTCCCCCTTGAGGGTTTCCCTGAGGATATATCTTGTTGTTATGTGGATATCTATCTTTTAGGTGTGATCCTTTTGCATATTAAATAATAATATATATATACACAATATCATCTCTCTTGAAAAATCAACATGGTATCGGAGCAGGACCATGCTTAACTCCCTCACAGGAGGGCTCGAGAAAATACGAGAGATAGACATTGAACAACCTCTAATCTTCTAGTTTGTCCCTATCGCAGTCCCTACACGATGAAAACTACAATGTAAAGCAATAAACTGACCAGATAGTATCGCATACTAAGGATTCCAGGAATCCTTCAACAATGAAGCACATGGTTGGAAAGCCAAAGATTAATGTTGACAAAGTTGTATTTATCATATGAGAGGAAAGGTTTAGCGTAGAGAATTAAAATTTGACATCATGTTCCCTTATAACATTAAGTGATTTTGTTCTCCTAGCTCGAAACAGAAATTTCAAGCCTCCATCATGGACGGATGACCCTTGGGGAGGAGTGTGTTTGGATACTATAGAAGCGTTCCATTTCCATTGCATCATGTAAAGCAATAATACTATCCTGATACGATGAAGATATCCCAAAAGTGGTAAACACCAAATTGGCCGGATCCCGTGTGAGTATATCCACTATAATCCTTCTCATAATTGGGCACTAATTGTTTATGAATTGTATGGAGTGTGTCATCGTCTGATAGTTTGAGTATTTGCATAGAAATCTCCTTCACCAGTTGATCATGCATGGGATCAAATGCCTTCCCAAAAACAAAATGGTGACAAGTAGTAATCTCCGTGGATGCTCCAAATTGAAATCAGATTACAGAGAAATGTTCGAATTCACTTAGCTCGAATTGAGGGAGATTGTGAGCATGCAAAGGATAATGCTTACATGATAAAAAAAAATGGGTTATGTGCTTTCAAGCAGCTAATTCACAGATATTTATCGCATGGATATGAGAACCCTTGGATTTACAAGAAAATTCTAAGACTTGTTCGAGTAAGCGGGGCATGAATTTTTCCTCCAGCTACTCAATATGTTTCATGAGAGATGTCATAGATATACATCTACTCATAGGATTCTTGCACATATTAGCAAGCTCCTGGATCACTGAAGATGGACTTAATTTTCTCATCCCCATTGATATTGTTATTTCTAACAGGAGAACGAAATTCAGAATGACTGTTATGCTGGCTTTCATTCCTTGCTACTTCCAGTAAAAGAAAGGAAATTATAAGAGGAAAAACATTTTAGACTTCGATTTCTTGATCCCAACGATGTCTATCTAGATATATATAGGCAGAGGCAAGGTGGATCTCATGGTGATAATACGATATTCGGGTGACATACTGGAATGATGATTTCATGGGAAATATGATTGTTGGTGCAATAGATAAGGTTGGGAGACTTCCGACCAATATTGTAATTAATATAGACACAAAAGATAGCATGATCGATAAGGTTGAGGGTATTCTTGTAGGGTTTTATTCTTCCTTACTTTGTGATTTGGGATCCAATGATATTCTCAGCGCTACACTTATGGTGACATAAGTGCAGGGATAGTAACAACAAGAGTAGTGACGGGGAGTAATAAAACTCTATCATAAATAGGCATTACAGACGAGAGTGGTGAGTTAAGGAGGGATGAAGGCATTCTACTTATGTTCCTCACTTGGGTGCTCCCAAAACTCTTTGTAAGAGGAAGAGAGGAGTAGAAACAATTTTATGAGTTATGGGATAGATAATTTCTCATAGAAAAACAACCTCATTTAGACTTTGGTTGTCATATCCCTGGACAGTGATAAAGAAATATGAATGTGGACATGGCCTTGTGTGAATGGAGGCTTCATCATCTACATGGTTATTGAGAAATACTATCACAAGGTCACCACCTTGATCATTATCTGTATCATGAATAGGAAATGTGTTTGCAAGGATGACTGCAACAAACTTTAGCATGAGAAATAATCTTGTTTTGCTCTGATTTTGTTTTGGGAAAGTTACCATGGAAATGATTCTTCCATGGAGATGTTCTTATTCTTGTTCTAGGAAAGTTACCATGGATACATGGTTAGTATATTGTGGTGCTTCTAGGCACATGATAGTTTACCAAGATTCGTATACTATGTGATACTCATGGATTTTCTTCATGAAGACCAAGGATGAGGTCTTCCGCAGATTCTAAGAGTTCAGGGATCCGGTAGAGAACCTGCCTGAGAAGAAGATCAATATCAACACAAGTATTTGGTGAGGAGTGATCGAGATGGACATAAGAAGTAATGACAAACCATATGTAGTCGAGATCACATGAAGCTTGTGTCAATGTGTTGATGTGGTGGTTACCATGATGTTGCGTGCTTTGGAAAATGGAAAATTGTCACAGAGTCACATAGGGAACAGTCAGTGAGGAAGATTGGACAATTAGGGTTTTCAGTGATAGAGGGGGTTGACCTTTGAGTTCGATATGAAGGATCTTTTTCTGATGCACTATTACTTGGGACTGGAAGTATGGAAAAAGCTTAGTTAAATATTCCTAGGTCAAAGGAAGTATGTAGTCGAAATCCTGAAGAGGTTTGAGATATTGGATTGCAAGGAAATGGGTACACCTATGGTATCAAATCTGAAGTTGCTACAGGATACAACTTTAGAGACTCTGGAATTTACTTTATATAAACATATGGTGGGTTCGTTGATGTATTTGACTAATACACGACCATATATATGTTTTGTTGTGAACACTCTGAGTCAATACATGGTTGAACCTGGACGTGTTCACCTGATTGCAGTAAAACATGTGATGAGGTACCTTAAAGGTACAAGTGGATTATGGGATCAAGTATGTTTCAAAAAATGAGACCAATCTACTTGGATATTCAGATTTAGATTGGGACGACAGTGTTGCAAACTGGAAAAGTACATTAGGATGTCGCTTCACTTTGGGATCCAGTATGATTTGATGGATTAGTAAGAAGCAATCATGTGTAGCACTCAGTACGACTGAGGCAGAGTATGTGGAAAAAAGTCACGAAGTGGTATGGATTTAGAAATTGTTGAAAGAATTATTCAATATTGCGATGGACCCGAACTGTATCTTGTGCGAAAACCAGAGTTGTATAAAGTTGTCAGAGAACCTGATGTTTCATGACAAGTCAAAGCAAATCAAAATCATGTATCACTATATCAGGGATATGGTGTAGAAGGGAGCAATGAGGATCCAATATGTGGATACTTATGAGTAGGTTGCGTATGTGTTGACAAACCCCTTGTCAAGGACAAAGTTCGAGTACGTCAGGGACAAGCTCAACGTAGTCCCTCTTCAGAGGGAGTGATGGATTCAAATGTTATCGCAGGGTAGTGGATTTCATGATGACATGTTGTAGCTATTGGAGATATACCCACCAGCCCTAGATGCATGCTGAAGAGATGAGGTACAAATGTTATCGTAGGGTACTGGATGTCATACATAAGATATCTGAGTTTTCTGCGGGAAACTGGATAGTCTCATGATGACATGTTGTAGCTATTAGATAGCTACCCACCAGCCCTGGATGCATGTTGTGAAGTCACTATGGATTTTGTTTGATGTATATATTCATTTGTCTGAAAGTCAATGGTCATGAGCTCTTGTGGATGGCGACAATGTTAGAATCTGTGCTGGATAGAATACCTTCCTCATTCAGAGGGAGTGTTGAGATTTTATGTAATTTTGGATGTTATTCCTAAGTGTAATTGTGAAAGGGTTTATTGATAAGTCATGTACTTTAGGTATTTTAGAGTATAAATAGAGGTTATATCGAGTCATTTTGATCACTCATTTAATATAAGTACAAGATATTAGTACACACTTATCTAGGAGGTTATTCTTGGTTTGTGTCTGGGTCTCTTTGGTCTTGATTTCATGAAAGAGCATCGTATGACATTGTACATGTTGGAGGAAT
>ML802654.1:0-38473 GCA_009831015.1 Picea engelmannii | reverse complement strand
AATCGAGTAAGATTCCCATCTGGTGCTACAAGAGCAAAGGGGATCTTAGAGTTGATACACAGTGATGTGTTTGGACCTGTTCCTGTTCCATCACTAGGTAAATCTGTGTATTATGTTTCATTCATAGATGATTTTTCAAGGAACACATGGATTTATTTTCTTAGAAAGAAATCCAAGGTATTTGATAAATTTAAAGAGTTTAAGGCTCTGGTAGAAAATCAGACAGAGAAGAAAATAAAGGTATTGAGAACAGATAATGGTGGAGAATTCTACAGAAATGAATTTGAAGAATTTTGTAAGAAGTGTGGTATAGCAAGGCAGAAGACTACTCCATATACTCCTCAACAGAATGGAGTTGTAGAAAGGATGAACAGGACACTGATGGAAAAAGAAAGGAGCATGCTCAGTGGTGCCAGGTTAGGACAAGAATTCTGGGCAGAGGCAGTGGGTACAACATGTTACCTGGTTAATCGATCACCTTCATTAGCGTTGGATGATAAAACTCCACACGAGGTATGGTCTGGAAATAAACCTTCTCTTCAACATCTTAGAGTGTTTGGTTGTGATGCTTATGTACATGTTCCAAAGGAAAATAGAAGTAAGCTGGATAAAAGGGCTGAAAAGTGTATCTTTATTGGTTATAAAGATGGTGTGAAAGGTTATAAGCTTTGGAACCCAGAAACCAAGAAAACTGTTTACAGTCGAGATGTTATTTTCAGAGAGGTAAAAGATGTGTCCAAACAAGAATTCCTACCAATGCAAGATGAACCTGAGAAAATAGATCTTGAGTTGGATGATGAAAAATTTGAATCATTTGAAGAAGAGGAAGCAGAAGCAGAAGAAGAAGAACCTCATACCCCAGTATTGAGGAGATCAAAGAGAGATAAAAGGCAACCAAAAAGGTATAGTGCACTTGATTTCTGTTCAAATTTTGCTTTATCTATTATTGATGATGATCTCAGAACTGTGAGGGAAGCAGTGAATTTAGAGGATAGTAAACTCTGGAAGAAGGCCATGGTTGAAGAAATGGATGCCTTGGATAAGAATGAGGCATGGGATATAGTTGAGTTGCCAGCTAGAAGAAAATATATTGGTATAAAATGGATGTTTAAGAAGAAGTTTAATGCACAAGGTAAAGTGGAGAAATACAAAGCTCGGTTAGTAGCAAAAGGATATTCCCAGGTAGAGGGAATTGACTTTAGTGATATTTTTTCTCTTGTTGCTAAGTTAACTTCTATTAGATTTATTTTATCTATTGCTGCTACTTTTGATCTTGAAGTGGAACAGATGGATGTGAAGACAACATTCCTACATGGGGATATGGAAGAAGAAATCTACATGAAGCAGCCAGAAGGCTTTGCAGTGAAGGGAAAGAAAGAGTTGGTCTGTAAGCTAAAGAAGTCACTATATGGTCTGAAGCAATCACCTAGGATGTGGTACCAAAAGTTTGACACATACATCCTTATATTGGGATTTGTAAGAAGCAGGGATGATCATTGTGTATATTCCAAGCAAGTTGGTAATCACTTCATTTATGTAGTGTTGTATGTTGATTACATGTTGTTGGTAGGAAATAACATGGATGTTATCAAGGAGGTGAAATCACGATTATCCTCCAAATTTGACATGAAGGATCTTGGTGCTGCTAACTACATTCTGGGAATGGAGATTAAGAGAGATCGTGCAAACATGAAACTCTGGTTGAATCAGAGAAAATATGTTGAGACAATATTGTAGAGGTTTAATATGCATGGAAGTAAACCGGTCAAGGTTCCTATTCCCATAGGTGTAAAGTTATTGGCAGATCAGTGTCCCAAGACACAGGAAGAAGAAGAGGACATGCCCCATGTTCTATATGCCAGTGCAGTTGGTAGTTTGATGTATGCAATGGTTTGTACTAGACCGAACATTACACATGCAGTGGGAGTTTTGAGCAGGTATATGTCAAAACCAGGGAAGGAGCATTGGACAACAGTAAAGAGGGTATTCAGGTATCTTCGTGGCACCACCAGTTATGGATTGTGCTACCAAGGAAGACCTAGATTGGATAGAGTGGTGGAAATACATGGCTTTGTTGATGCAAACTGGGCTAGAGATCTAGATCGCAGAAGATCTACAAGTGGGTATGTGTTTAACCTATTTGGAGGAGCAATCATTTAGATGAGAAAAAGACAGGCTGTAGTGGCACTCTTAACTACAGAAGCTGAATACATGACAACCACTCATGCAAGCAAGGAAGTAGTATGGTTACAAAGATTGTTTTCAGGTATTGGGTTGGTACAACAAGTAGTGTGATTAGATTGTGACAGTCAGAGTGAAATCTTCCTAGAAAACAACCCAGCTTATCATTCGAAGACAAAGCATATTGATGTTCAATATCACTTTGTGAGAGACATGGTTGAGGAAACGAAGGTGTTGCTGGAAAATGTTGACACTTTGAAGAATGTTGTAGATTCATTGACAAAGTCTGTGAGCACATAAAAGTTCTCCCGGTGTAGAGTAACAATGGGAATTGCTGCCCTGGATTGTTGACTATATAATCCCCTGGACCCCTAGATGCAAACAAAACAACAAGTGGGAGAATGTTGGGTATGTGTTATATTCTTTGCATGTGTGTGTGTGGGCATGTCAGATATGACAACTGCATCTGCTATTTTTAGTGGTTTTGTAAATTAATCCCAGATTAAGGGATTAGGGTTTTGGTATCTACAAAATACCTAAAAACATTGTATATATTGTATGGTAAAATGTGAAATTCAATATAATGAATATAAGAAAGGTTTTCCCGGTTGAGGGTTTCCGGTATAAATCTCTGTGTACTATGTGAATGAGCCATTGATTAATTTATGTTTTTCTTAAGAATCTATATGCATTTCTTTACTTCATAGGTTTAAAACTTACATAAGAAACTAGTTCCAGCAGTGGAACATACCTATGCTCAATGCAAGGAGGTGCATGCAGGATATGGACACTCGAAGAAATGTTTCCTCTTGGGGTATAGGGTGTCAATATGAAAAGGATATGAACAAGGCTTTGCTTGGATAATGATGCATATTGCTGAGATGATAGGCTTATAATGCAAAAGCGAGAACCGGTAATAGGCTCAATACTTGGTTTGAAAAATGGGTAAAATTACACCAAATAGACGTCCTTTCAAATCCAATTTATGAGTGTGAAAGAGACAATTTCACTCGACAATATTTTCGCTTTTTGAGAGAGTCGAAAAAGAGCTTAAACTGGACTCGTTGATGTTTTTCTAAGCAACATATCATGAGGGAGGCTAGGGCTCCCGTGCAGGACTTCTGTGAAAGGTTGACAACTTATGAATAACTGACACAAGCTTGGGAAAACCTAAATATTTTCAAGTAGAGGAGGATAAAATACTTTCAAAGGTTACCTTCTCTATGATATATCGAAGAACACCCCTTATCTAAAAGGGTGTAGAATAAGGAAGTCAATACCCTACAAGACCATCCCAGTCAAAGGAAACCTCCCTAGGACTTGGAAAGAGCATACTCAAAGAGAGTGGAATGATCTCTTGTTTAGAAGGTACATGATTAGAAATGTTAATGACATGGTCAAAAGACTAACCATTCCTCAAAACATGAGTGATGTCAACCGAATGTTGCATCAAAATGACTGTTGGTTGAACAAGATGCGAGACCACATAGTTGAGAGATGCATCACCCCCCAAAAGAAGAGTGGTGTTAGTCGAGTATTGCATTGGCATGACCATTGTATCAACCAAAGAATAATTAGAATGTTGGGAAATCAAAGATGACTCTGAACCCGAAGGGTTATCAAACGAGGAGTGTGCTTCTTCTACTACAACAGTAGTAGGGCACAAGCGAGTTAAATGACCTGTTTGAAAATCATACAAAGGAACTTAGGCTTACGTCCTATACGTCAAGGTTTCTTAATCGTAAGAATGCACCCAAAATCACTCACAATGGCTGGTGACATGCTCTCAACGTGACTTGCAGAGGCTATTAGTTCATCCCCAACATGATGTACATAGGTTGGTGATGATTCTCCAACATGGCTGACCGTGGTTGGAGATGTGATGTCAGTGTGACTCATGGTGACTAGAGTTGTGACCCTAGCATGACTTGCAACGACTGGTTGCTGGTCTTCAACATGTCTTGTAGAGGTTTTCGACCAATATCCAGTATGACTTGCAGTGAATGCATTGGTGGCGACAGTTGGCATTTGAGACCAAGGTCCCGAGGAAGACTGGTTTTGAGTAATCGTAGGCCAGGAAGGGTTTTGGTCTACACCATGTCCCTGTCCGACAGGGTAGTACCATCCTCCAAATTGATTCATAGAGGAATGTAAAGGCATCATCACCGAAGAAGTTGTTTTCGAAGATAAAACATCATGACAAGGGTTACTCAGGTGAGGATATAGGTTTCTCCCAAATGAAGAGATTTCGTGAAGGGGGTAGCCTGTAATATAAAACTAACTCCCTTCGTATGAAATACCAGAGGATATATGGAGGTTCGCCATGGGAAAAGTGTTTGTAGGAACTGGTATAACAGAAAAAGGATATATGGACGGGGTGTAATAAGTAGAATAACCACCCATTTGAGCACTTTCTCCTGAAAAAGTGAAGCTAGGATTGAATCCATGGGGAGGAAGATTTGAACCTCCCACCATGAGAGTTGGTTGAGAGATATGACTCCCATCAAATGAAAAAAGAGAAAAAGGAGGCATCATGCCCCCAGACCCAAATCTAGGATTCACATAAGGCGACGAGACATAGGATGACAAGTGTGAGCACATTTCTGGAATACCAAGAGAAGGATTATTAGAGGCCCAAGGTACTGACTCGGTATCATGGTTTTGCATACTACTAGGAAAAACAGACAAATTCGTCCCCATAAAATGAGTAAAGACCATGGGGTGGGTAGCGTTAATTAAGGGAGTCAAGGGAACTCCACTATCCATAATAATGAAGACTCATGATGCAATAAAAAATCTTAAGGCCAAATAGTAACCACATAGAACACCAAAATAAACACAGGGTCAATATGCACACAAATAGGATAAAGTGGATGAAAGGGGCCTCCCTCCCTAAAGTAGGTATGCCTCACCCAAGAGCATCCCGAGACTCCCTGCAAAAGATAAGAGGTATCATAATCAGTTATAAGGGTCCTCGTGGGATTAACAACTAGTCAGTCATAACCCCCCAGAGAGGTAATCCTCCATATAGGACATGTGTTGTCCGACCCTTATCTGATCTAGGGTACTTGTAGAATAACCCTTGCAAGTAACCTATGTGGTATCTATGTCAAGAAAATATGAAACCATGATATAACTAGTGTGCAAGTGAACATTCGTAAGTCAGGTCTACCATATGGGCAGGGTAACAAAGCCTGAAATATTGAAAGCACCGCCTCTCACAGAGGTAAAGGTACTAGCAAGATCCCCACATACAAATAGATCCCCAGAAATATATCTGACGCTAAGAAGGTATTGGGGGGATATCCCCTCAACCAACTTCATGCGACCTCGTGCTTAACTCTGGTGTAAGCAGAGCCTCATGATGTCACCAATTACACAATGGATTTCACCACTCCCTTATTCAGACACATATGTTTATTTTAATAGCCTTGGAGAAGTTTACTCACAAAATCCTATTCCAAGGCTCTAAATCCTAAGCTAGTTTGTGCACCCTAAAAATAAAATAATTTCTAATCAATTTTAAATTGATTAGTGTTGCTTTTAGTGGCATTTCTTACTTAAAAAGGTGCAATCGTGAAACTGATGATGTTATGACTCAACAAGTAAACTAAATGAATATGAATAAAATGCCAAGTCCTATCTTCAATTCCCAATAAATGATAAGCTTTTCAAAATGAAATTTTCAATTTAATTTTGCAATTCAAAATAAGATGCAATATTTCCATACATGTACTAAGATCAACGATAAGAACCCAAAAGATCAAATGCCAACAATGCAAAATGTTTATTATTTTTGTATTTTCAATATAAAAGAATGAAAATGCAAGGACTGAGCTAGAACTTGATATAAAGAATCTACTATATGTAAACAGAGACAAACCAAGTAGGATATCAAGAAGAAAACACCCAACCAAAGATGCAAGGACAATCAATGAAAATGATGATGAGAAAGGAACCACCCGAAAATTCAACCAAAGAAAAGTTTCCTATCACTCTACAGGCACTTAACAGTCATAACATAGACCTAAGAAGACTCAACAACCATAAAAACTTACCCAACACATATCAAACTAAACAACCAAGCATACAAGAATGATGTACACAATTGTTCAGAAGAAAACCGCGTATATACGCTTCCTACAGAATGACAACACACGTATGTATGCGAATGTCAGGAAAAAACCCGCATATATGTATTGAAACATTGCCAGGTTAAGGATACGGCTAAGAAACTTAGACTCAAAATGAATAGAGGTCTTCAAGCAATCACACGACAAGAAACTTGATATAAATGAGAGCAATCAAAGGAGAAAAACACTCCAAACCCCGAAAAGAATATTCTTCCTCCCCATTATGGTCGCCAATTCTGTTAGGAGGAAAATCACTCTATGGCATGGGGTAAACCATAACAGATGGAAATGACTACAGAAATCAACTCTAATCTCAAGTATGATATATAAACAAATATGCTAACAAGAAAATATAAAGATCCTACCTTGTCCAGACGTTCAATGAAGTCCATCGTTGAGCACTCGACTCAAAGCAATATACCTGCAACTTGTCCTCTACAACCAAGATACACAAGCATATGGTGATAATATATAAAGTTAGCACATTTAATAACATAATCCATCAATATTCATAACAAATATGCCCATGGAATAACAATTCAAATATTTGCAAGACATTAATTGGACAAGAAAAGAGTATTTATATTAAAATGTAATCAACATAAGTATATGAATGACAAACTTCCATGTTGGCATGTTCGAAATCGAGAAACTAAGTCCCTTCCAGCTGGGCCTCCACCACTTCATCCTCCACCAAAGGAAAGATCATATAAGATAGACAATGAGGTTTTCCATCAAGTAGGGAAGAGCTTGGGGGCTGAAGAACGTGTTCATACTTAAAAGGATAAAGGGATGCAAACTCAATATGAAGTGAGTAATTTCTCCAGAGTAACTTTTCTCTCAAAGTCGAATTCTTCTCCTCTCCTCCACATCTCTGATATGGCCCATTTATAGCCTTCAAATGGAACTGAAGGGCCGAGTCTAAACATTTCCAATATATGGAAGGTCAAGGATCATGGATCTCGTGACGTGACATGGAAACCCGACACCATTTTTTTAATTTTGAGCACAAAACCCGATGTATGCGGGTTGTAATGGTGCAACTTGCGTATACGCATGTTGTATAATAGTTAGGGCGTCTATATGTGGAAAAAATCATTTTTAGCTCTGGGAACTGCAAAAAGGGACTTCAAGTTTGCATAGGGAAATGGAAAAGGCCTTCTGAGAAAATTTGCATAGGGTGAGGCAAATCTTTCTATAACACTAAACTTTGAAGGTTGCAGGTAAAATTCCTTCAAGGAAGTGGTTAGGAAATCTCCAAAGAAACCAAGAACAAGGGGGAAATAATTAGAAGAAGGCTTTATCTCAGTTCCACCTTAGAGAGGGGAACCACAGACTATGAAGGGATTAGAATCAATCATCAAATTACCACTGAAGAAACTGTCTACACGGGTACCTTTGTATGGAGATACATAACCTAGTACTGGTAACACCAAAAAACCAGTACATATCCTTGGGTGGAACGATCCTTTTATCAAATTTAAGGATCAGAATTACCCATAATCAATGCCACACAATGACCATGATCTCATAGTGGTGGATGATAGGGTCTTTCAAATCATTAGGTGCTCCAGGTTGCACTTAACTACAACAAGGTCATCAATGTTTCCCTGTATTGAAGTAGTAGAGTGGATCATAAACCACACAAATTATAGAAATTGTCTTATTAATAATGAGAAGGGAGAGTACATCAAAGCCTTTCTCCCATAGGGTGTTAGTAGATATTACAAATTCTAGGAGCCCAAGGATTTTCTCAATAAATATTTTGTGGTTTCTTTTTATAAAAAATATCATATCAACAAAATTTTGGAAAGCTGGCGGAAGGAGGATAAGAATTTCTTCAACATGTCAGGAGGATGATACCCTACCACTAGTCTATCGGAGCCACACATTTACCTTATGATATTATTATGCAAGTTGTATGGGGAAAATGATTGCTCCCAATTTACAAATGCATGGATTCCATTGGCTTACACCATAGATATACAAGGAAAAAGGTTAAACCAAGGAGCCATAATCTCCAAGAAACTCAACACCAAAATCGAACATGACCAAAATCCTAAGCTAGGTGTGGTATCATCATTTCACATGGATTCATTTTTGTTTGGCGTATTAGGTGCAAGGAATGATTTCCCTGGATTGTCCTTCGACTCACAAATCTCAAAACCTTATGTGTATCTTTATTTCAACATTTTATGGGATAATAAGTATAAGAGGTCATACTCTTTAATTTTTGATTTATTTATAGCAGAATTTTACACCCTTATATTCAGGAAATAATGACCCAGGCGGTCTAAACAATCCAAGACAATTATTGGATATGTTGGGAATTGGTATCTTGAGAAGAAACACACATTTCTTCGAATCTATGGAGTAAATTTCCCACCCCACCTCTTGCTAGCTTATGTCCTGAATAAGTTGGTGACGTGTGAAATATGTTATCAATCCATTATGAAAGATTTCAACACTACTTTGGTGAAGGATAAGTAGAGAATATTCATACCTTACAACTTTCAAATTAGGTACTATTCAATCAGAGATACTAAACATGCCAAGTAATAGGGACAAATACAACTAGAATATAGATTCAGGATTGGTAGTTTCAGGAGGCATGCTATCAAAGGATTAGTACTCAAACATCTTAAACAAGTATCAATTAGTTTTCCCTGCGCACATGATAAGTGGTAGGGATATATCTTCATGGAAAATGTAGAAGATTAGTGAGAGGTGGAGAAAAGAAATTCCAACCCAAATGTAACTATTTTCGGCTCCTTGTCATTGTAGGAGAAAATAAGGATCATAAGTCAAGGAGCTGCTTCAAACAAAGAAGTAGAGGCAACAATAAAAGTAGAGGAAACAAGGTTAAAGGAAGAACATGAGCACAAATCCATGTAGGAAGAACAAGATAAGATTATGAAAGAACAAGTAATTCAAAGGAAGACTAAGGAAGAACTCAAGAGGAAGAAGGAAGAAGATATTGCTCAAGAATCACTCACCAAACAAAGAAGAGAGGCAAAAGAAAAGAAGAGGAAGCAATATTTGTTAGAGCAGAGGAGGAAAGAAAATGAAGAAAAGTCCAAGAAGGATTAGGAGGAATAGAAAAGAAGAGAGGCAAAAGAAGAACAACAAAAGAATGCTCATATTGAGTAGGAAAATAAGGAAGAAATTGAAAAAGTAGAAAGGGAAAAGGAGGAAAAAAGAAAGATGGAACAAGAAAAGACTCAGATAACTCCCAAAACTACTAATGTAATTGATCTAATAAAGGATGAATAAGAAGTTTTAAAGACATGAATTCATGTAACTGATGAAATTTTTCTTGCCACTGAAAGGTTTGCTCAAGACTTGTCTAAAGAGAAGGCTATGGAAAAAATGAAGGGGATACCATGGAGGATACTCATGAACAAGGAGGAAATACCACATGATTGGTTGATGGTTAGGGTGAGGATCATAGTAACATTCCAACTGAGGGATTCACCAATATAAATGACTCTAAAGAAACTCCAAAGCCTCATGATCCCCAACAAACCCAATAAGTTGGGGAAGATCAAAATACTCAGGACACTAAAGATGCACCAATGAAGAAAAAAAAGAAGAGGATAAAACTTATACACAAGAACAAATTTTGCAACAAACTTAATTGGTTGGGAAAACTCAAGAAACTCAACCAAGTGGGAAAAATCAGGAGACTATGATGGAAAATTCCATACACTTGGAAGTTTGAATAATATATTATCTTGGGGATATCAACCCATACCCCAACTAGTTGATAAAGTTCTCGATGTGGAGTCTCTTGCATATGATCGAAAGAGAGAGTTAGTCATCAAAATAACATAGAGGAAAATAAAGCTCATTGTTGATAGTGACATACTTTGTACCTCTGAAGAAGTCATAATTGATGTGAAAATAGATCAGATGAGTGAGTTGGTATTAGCAGGAAATGCCATTTTGCATGCCTCATTAGAAAATGCCATGGAAGAAGAAAAATATCTAGAATATGCAAGGAAATAATTGGCATCACTCCAACATCAAGTTTAGTATAATCAAGAATTTGGAGTCACTTCTAATATTATCAAGGACCTCCTAGTAGAACATGATAAACACCAACAAATTCGAGACACCTTTATCAAAAGGGTGGTTGAATTTCAGGAGGAAAACCTACTGTTGTCTATAACACATAAAGAAGTGCTAAGGTGGAGTGAAAAGGGTTCCAGGACTTTGAACCTGGTGGAGTTCATCATAGAAATCCAGAAATACCAAGGAGAAGAAGACCATGGTATCGATATTATAATGGATGATAGTATATCCATGATGCATTTCGCAACACAATAAGTAGTAGATATCGTTGAAGAGCTAAGGAATTATATGGTAGAGGAATGGTCCACCTACAAAATAATGTGGGAAAAGATCAATCGAACAATGATCGACCTCTAACTACCAATGTTTGGATTTCCTAAATATTTTCATCCAATTGAAGAGGTATTCGTAGGTTTCAAGCAAACTACCGATGAGTATCGAGTAGAGGCTAAAAGTATAACCGTAGTCAAGTGCGGTCATATCCAAAAATTTGCAGTAGGAGTGATCAAAGTTATCGATAGACTGGGGTAGTTGATGCCCAGGATAGAGGGTTACACTCTGTGGTATAAAGAAAGCAAAGAAAACTTGAGTATCTCAATGGATCAACATAGGTTTCACTACAACCAAAGATTTGTTGATCTACACTTATAATGGTTTGCACATATTGACGAGAATACAAGTCCCGAGACTCCCAAATAACATGAGTAATATTGACTCACTTTTAATTTTAGGAATTTCCCAATTTTTATTTTTTGCTAAATATAGTATTTTTGGAAAATTGTTATGGAAATAAATAGAGGGACCGACCTCTAAGGAAGGGGTATTTTTTTTGGTGGAGTTGGAGAAAATTTTTGGAATGTAATTGGAGAATTATTTAGAAGGTTTAAGTCATACTCTCTATAGGAGCCAAGGAATTTTGTTGAATCACTGTGTGCATTTACTCGTATTGTGGAATATTCTGTAAACAACTACCATGTCAGACATGTCTAGTAAGGATTTCAATTATGCTAAGTTATCTTGTATGATTGCATGAGTTTCTAGATGTGAATTTCAATTCTTTATTAATTAGTTTCTCGTCCTTTATAATTTTGGTTTCGTTATTTAGTACAATGATAATTATAGAAATATTTTTGTAATCATTAATGGAATGAATGATAAACCGTTGTATGTTTTTTGGGAGTATCTTGTTAGCTATATCTTTCATTAGAATTATTTTTTAGAAGAACAAATATAGGTACATGGTTATTCCCAATCATTGCTTGCAAGAGTTATCTTTTGAGAGCAGATTTCCCCTTTTTACACATTTCAGGTTTTACTAAAGGTAATCATGTAGTAATGTTTCTTTATAGAATTATTTCCTATATTGGTTGTTCCTAAGGGTTATCCTTTGGTAACATATTTCTTTAAAACTTCTTATATTAAGATCTATTTCCTGTATCAATTACACACATTATAAAAACATTAAATGAGTATAAATACATATTTACTGATTCATAAATCTCATTGAAAGGTTTCCCGACCATAATATAGAGGATTACTTCATACCTAATAAGGAAGAGTCTAATTGGGCCTCCTCCTTGGGTTTAACCCCAACTATTGAGTACAGGGAATTGATCCCCCTCAACACATAAGTTAATCTCATCTCTTTGAAAGCAACAAGAAACATTAGAGACTTATTTAAAATAACATCACATGAACACTTCCATAATATTTGCACAACCTTATCCCCCAAGATAATGGGTGGTGCAGGTACGAGATTTCTTGCACACACATGCACATTTCATACCCCCACCACCCACACCTCTATGGAGGGTGAGCCATGAGAGTATGGGTGGTATGGTGTAGGTGTGCATGTGTGTGCAAATGCGAGGGTGTAACCATCACCCACCATGAGGGTGGGGGTGTGAGTGTGCATGTGTGTGCTTGAGAGAAACAAGCCTAATACAATGTAAAAATCGTTTGAAGAAAAATAACACAAGAGATTAGTCCTTCCATAGAAGGGCAATGTTTCAATTAATCTTGCTAAGGAAGATACACGATTCAGTATTCCAAACAAAAATCCAATAGTCATGGGGAAATTTATAATTCCAAAATAAGGGAACTAATTCACAATATGCACATGATGCATATGTTAATCTCCATTGAAAGAGTCTCTCCTTAGTGGGAAATACTTGGAAAATCATAACCTAGGCAAAAAATATCACCTTGAATGATATTCTAAAGGAATAAATTATGTGAATTCAATTAACCCATGTATCCTTTGTATCTTATGGGTCCCATCAGAGATTGAGTTTCTTCTTAGATGAAAAAGGGGAGCTAAGGTACTGATGTAAACGATGAGGCTTCTAACTGAAATGGGTTTACCATATCTCCACATCCAATCTCTCCAAATGGAACCTAGATTATGTAAATTAAGCTTGTAAATATCATATTGTGAAATTTTCTCCCAAAGCTCTTAAATTGCAAATCGATCAAAAAGTAACAAACCAAACTCTTTAGATAGATCCTACCAGCTTATCTTTGAGAAGATATGTGATAGTTACGCACATTCACAAGAAGATGATTACAATGAGGCCAAAAATACCTTTTAATATAAAGTATCAATGAAAAATCCCTAAACATACAAAACCCTAACCCTAGAAGATGAAACACCAAAATGCTTGTGGGCCCCAATGTGGTTAGTTGATACATTAACTTCCTAAGGGTATTACTTTTGCATACGATCTCCTTTTGGGGTGCTCGGTAGCTCATCAGAAACATCTAGCCAAGGAGTACACATTCCGAATGGCCCAATAATTCCTTTGGAAATATACTATGTGCTTATGGGCCCAAAAAACGTTGTTTAGGGCCTCAAAACAACCCCAAAATTTTAGGACTCGAAAAAACCATATAAAAAATTGCAAGATGGAAATTGTATTTTGAGCTAGTGGAATAGGTGGGTGGCCACCGATGTCCACCTAGATCATTCCTACCTCCTTAGGAATAAACAATCTCCATTGCGTTGAATGCCCCCATCAAATGGGTAAAATTATGTTGAACTTGATGCTTGGTGAGCCACTTTCCTTGGTGCAGTAGTTGCCTTGCTTTGACAACTCGATAGAGTTGGATCTTCTATTACCGGGTTCCCTTACCTTGTGTATCCATGATCAAATCAATTTTTTCTTGTCCCATGCAATTAGGGTTGAGCTCACGTTGATTTCTGTATGTGTCAATTGCTCTTCCACTTCCAATGTGTTGAGTAGTGGTGGAAAATATGGCCGAAGGAGGTCCACACTGAATACTGGGTGCAAGCCAAGGAAGGGGGGAATACTTAACTCAAAATCATTGTCACCCATAACATTGGTGATGGTTTAAGGAACATAGTGAAGTGAACATAGCTTCTGATGGGGTGTTCTAAGATGTTCTTTCTACAAATGCAACCAAACCTTGTCTCCCACCTCACACTTGTGTGGAACATGATGTTGATCATGGCGTTTCTTGTACTTAGCATTGGATTTATATAAAATATCATGGAATTGTTGGTAGATGTGCTGTATCTGTTCAATGATTTGGGCGGCTTTGTTGGCCTTAGATTGAGAATGGGAAGAGTATTCCTGTGAGGATGCAAGGGGCAGTGCTACATCAATGGGGCCCAATGGTTGAAATCCCAGGCCTACCTGAAAAGGGCTATGGCCGGTTGTTATGGGATAAATCCGTAGGTGTGGACACTAACTGATCTCCCTAGATCCACCTAGATCTAGAACAAAACACACCAGAATATGACGCTTTCCTTAAATTTTATATATTGAATTTATTAACTAAAGAGGGATAGGTGACATACCGTTTAAATGCCGCTTCCTCTCGCCATCGCCATCCTAGCTCCGTTCCAACACTCATACAATGATGATCTTGCAAAAGAACGCAACCAACCAAAGTGATAGTAATAGCATACACTCAACATAAACCTATATATGTGATCAAGGAATCATACAATAAAACATAACAAGCTTTATAGGAAATAATCATATTGCTGTATCATATTAAATGTGAATGAGAGATTACAACCATGGCCTTGATGTCGTAGGTCCCTTCCAATTGTCCTTCATTCCCCACACACTTCCACTCCAAGAATTCTGAGAGCATAGATCTAATAATATTCACAATCTATCTTGACAAAATGGCTCATCTAGCCAAGCTAACAATCTCCAAAGCTCAATCCAATCCAAGCTAATCCCAAAAGCTCCAAACTCAAAGCTCATCTCATCCAAGCCAACTTTCTCCATGAGAGCTCCTCTCCTTTTATAACATGAAGAGGATAAGGTGAGGAGGTTAGGATGATCCCACTAAATCATGAAAGTGAGTAAGATCCAAACCATTCAGATGCCACCTCACCATGGAAGTTTCTCCTTCTAGAAGCATCGAGAATATGCTCGTTTTCCCCACGTATGAGAATTCTTGCACCCTGCTTATAGAGAAACCTGCAAAGCTATAGAAAAACAACTATGGTGCAGCCTACACGAATCAGGAATTCTTACACCTTGCCTATATAGCAACCTGTGAACATCCTCTTTAATAGGGATTTTACAAAGGAGAATGCAACTTATTTTCTCAGGAAAAGTTCTTCTCTCTTCTTTCTTCGGGAACTTAGGCCACTGACCCCTCTGAAGGAAACATATAGGTTTACATCATTAACAATCATAGGGATGATGAAAATACTATGTAACAGAGAGCCCCCCAAAGTATGAAGTTAGAACAGAGTAATAGCTGGAATACTTTGTCGAGTGTGTGTAGAGAACAAGGAACAATCGGTCGGAAACCTGCCAACAAACAAGGAAATATAGTAAAATAATATATCATCACTGAGGTAGGGATTCCCATACTCAGAATACAAATGACTCAGAGCATAAATGTCGACATGCGAAGATCCATGCCAAGTAAGAAAGGTCATGGCCACCAAACATACACTGTGGATCCATTGCAATATGACTCAAATCTGAACATAGCCACCAAAAATACACAGTGGATCTATGTGTTAAAGACTCAAATTTGAACATAGCCACGAGACATACAATGTGGATGTATGCAACAGTACAAACTCAAAATACTCCAACGCAACCTGAATCTGTTAGAAAAGATCCAGGGTCTTCATCTTCACCACTCTATAGTACAAATCTAACCATGTGAATACATGTGTCGAAGTCGAACATGGTAGAAAACACTTGATTACCGGTCATTAGTGTATACCGTTAACAAGTATGAGGGAAATCACCATTAATGTCAATGACGCCCAAGGTACACTAGTACAATCCAACGAATGTGAATTAATGAGCTGAGGCCGAACACTCGACGAAATCTCTCAATCAAGGGTCGATAATGAAAACCCACTTTCAAAAGGGAGGAAACCTACCATTGAGGCATGCAAGTTCCAAGGTACCAATTATTTTCTAAGTCTAATTCCTGTATAATGAGTTGAAGTCGACAGGAAAAGACTCGTCACAGGAGGGCCTTAATGTATCCCACATCAATGACACGAAACAAGTAACAAGATTTGATGTAGATCAGGGTAACCAGTAACTCAGGACTGACTCAGGGATGGCCGACGCAATAGAAGGATTAAGGACTGTGGAAATGGCCGACACAATAGAAGGCTTTTCGGGTTGAACATCTCTTTTGAACATATTGACGACATGACAATTGTCTTGGAAACACTGACTCAACAACCGGGATCACAAACCAATTTGTAATATTATAAAGGAGTATGATAAGGAGACAAGTGGATATTCTAACCTAGACACAAAGCGAGTGAAAGGATGCCATGTTCAAAAGTGACTCTTCCATAGAATATAGGTTTAGACACATTTCTTTCCCAATTTTTTCCCCACCATTTCTGGTGAGTACCTCTTTATTTTTACGCAAGCTTGAGGAGGATAACATATGCTTGTAATGTAAGCTCATCCTTCGGATGAGTCCCTAGTAGTATGTTTAACGAACCCTAGGAAGGAGTGGTTCAGTCCCACATGGGACTTTCGATGTTTGTTTAATGAGTCCAAAGATAAAAAACTTGGGGTTTTTCATGTTTTGAGAGTCTGAAAAACACTTAAAGAGAACTCTCCCAGTTCCTTTTTCATAATGTAGTCTGATGAGACTGAAAAAGAGATAAAATATCGCTCAACAGACGTTTTCTTCAAATACTTTAACGAGCGTGAAAAGAACAAGGTCGCTCGGTAATATTTTCATGTTTAGACAGTCTAAAAAGATCTTAAAGGGAACTCCAGGGGGTTCCTTTTTCATATAACCTTTACGAGTCCGAAAAAGTGATAAAAGTATACTCGGTTACATTCTCATTGATTTACGAGCACGAGAAAGAACAAATACTAAGCTCGGTAACTTATTCTCATGTATTTACGAGCATGAGAAAGGACAAAGACTAAGATTGGGATTGTTTTCATTTTTACATAAGATTTAAAACTAGCCAAAACTATGCTTGGACCTGGTTTCATTTTTACACAAGATTGAACTAGAGGAAACTATGCTTGAGACATGTGGTTTCATTTTTACACAAGCTTGAACCATAGAAAACTGTGCTTGGACTTCCCAACACATAACACATGGATGGTTGGTACTTAGCCCCCAGTTTAAGAAACTAGCGGCTCAAGTTCAACATGAAATCCAGAGGCTGAGGCAAATGCCCCCCAAGATTCGTTTCATCCAACTACAAAGGAGAATGAAATGAAGCTTCAAATACTAGACAAAGGACTTGACTCAAATAGAGAGGGGGAAAACTATTTCATTTTTTAACGAGCTTGACACATAAACAAGAACTATGCTCATAACCTCTGTTTCAATTTTTAACGAGGTTGCCACAGAGACGAAAAAACTATCGTCATAAGTGGTGTCATTTTTTAATGAGATTGAAATTAGAAAACTATGCTCAAGTCTGGTTTCATTTTTTAACAAGCTTGAAATCAGAAAATCATGCTCATATACCTCTGTTTCATTTTTTAACGAGGTTGCCTCAGAGATGCAAAAACTATCCTCGGAACTGGTTTCGTCTTTGAATGAGCTTGAAATCAGAAAACAATGCTCAAGGTTGGTTTCATTTTTAAATGAGCTTGAAATAAGAAAATCATGCTCAAAGACCTCTGTTTCATTTTTTAACGAGGTTGCCTCAGAGACACAAAAACTATCCTCGGCGCACCCTTCTTGATCATGGATTCCAAGAGGACAATGCTTCGGAAGGATACCATGTCAAGGGACAAAAATCGGTCATGTCTTCCAAGAGATCTTCACTAGATGGAAGGAATAGACTCTGGAAGGAACACATGTCGAGGGTTGCAACATGGGTAAGGAGATCAGGCTCTAAAGACCCTATTGAAGATATCACCATGTTAACTACCAGATCTAAGTCATCAGAAGTTGAAGCCATGGGTGACAATGCCACATAATTGACCTATGGCAGGGGCGATACCGTCTGCATATAAGAACCATTTAGGGAGGCAATCTAGTCAAGGTCAATGAATGAAAGTTGATCAACAGTCACAACTCATCCATCGTGAGGGAAAGATATCACACGAAAAAGAGTAGACACAATAGCTTTCATGGCATAGACATAATCTCGCCCAAGGAGTAAAGCAAAATCCAAGGGGTCTTGGACTACCATGACGTCAATGAAGACAATTTTCCCTCCCAAAGTTATAGGAAACTGAGGAAGGGTCCCTAAAGGTTGACTAGTTCTTCTGTTAAAAGATAACAGATTCTGTGTAACCGACACAAGCTGAGGAAAACCCAAAGCTTGCCAAGCAAAAGAGGACAAAATACTAACGGACGCACCTTCATCTATCAGTGTCTGAGGAACGTCTCGACCATAAACCTGTACTGTAATCTGGAAAGGAATGTGAGAGGGAAGACAAGGTCCAGTTAGCACACCCCATTCAAAACGGATGGCCTCATTACTTGGAGGGGGTTCCACGGGAGAAGGAGGAATACCCACCGACATGGTAGATTCTGTATCAATGAGAAAAACATGGGAAATATTGGGTTTACTCTCGAGCGGGAGAGTAGGATCGACCGATGACGAGATCAGATCGACCACTTGGGTTGCATTCTCCAAGGGGGAAATGGGATTGACGCTTGGAAAAGGATCGACTTCTTGAGTTTCACTCTCTGAGGGGAGAGCGAGATTGACCAAGGATGGTATTGGATCAACCACTTTGTCAACTGGTTCAACTAAGGATGTGACCAGATTAACGACATGATCAACCGGATTGACCGTTGAAGGGACCAGAGTGATCATTCCATCAACTATAGGGGGGTCAAGAGTAAGCTTGTGATAAACAACTGGAAGATGAGGCCGTGAAACAATCATGTATTCCAGTAATTTCGAGGCTTTGTCCATGCTAGGGAAAAGGTGAGTTAAATGACTCCCTTTGCATAACATACACATGAACTTGACTCTACTTTTCTTCTTCCCAGGGGTACCTTGACTAGTTGATGGGAGGTCATCAACATGTTGTTTAGAGGTTGAAGACAGGGGTTGGCAAGGTTGTGTAGACCATGCTTCTATAAACTTGGATAGATCAAGGCAATCCTTAAGAAGATGGATACCCTTACAAAGCCTAGAAGGGTACTTGGGCTTACGGGTTGTTTGGGTGATCTTGACATCATCAACACTCCCAACACGAGTAACAGTAACTGGTTGTTTTCCAACATGTTTGAAAGTGGTTGGAGGTTTTGACCCTTATTTATCTTTCTTCTTCTTAATCTTTCTTTTCTTCTTCTTCTTATTCATTGGGTTACTAGCTTCAAAACTTTCACTCGACGAAGAATATGGAATGGAAGGATAACTCACAAGCGAAGAAGGTGAAGAAGACCTTACTGGTGAAGAAGGTGAAGGATCAACATGAGGTTGATGCTCTTGGGGGGAAGTGCTTGCGACTGAAGCACTTACTGCATTCGGGATTACCTGAGTGGAAAACAACCACACCGACAATCCAATCGTGAGACCTGGAAGGCTCAAAGTAGCGATGTGAGGAGGACCAATGTTTCCATAAGAAGGAAAAACAAAAGGTTCCCCTGGAGCAGGGGTTCCTTCATTGGCCATTTTGGGAACAGACTCCATATAAAACAAATCCAACCTAGAGTCTACTGGGGAAAACAAACAGCACACACTAAAAATCTAGGAAGCAAGCAAACAAACAAAACCTTCTCACAATGAGCACATTAGTTGGTGATGAAATCCAACGTCACGGGAACAAAGTAAGAAGGGGATAAGATAGAGCGGGTGGAAAAGTTACATTGACGACCTGCGTAACGGACTTACACCCTGGTGCAAGCTCCCACACATAAACGTGGGTATACCCTCCAAGGAGCTCGAGTGAGTTTGGCCAACGTCGATTCCAGGTACTGTGAAGACTTGCCCCTCCACAGTCACCTTGTGTAAATATCCTAAGGATATAGACCACTAAGGTTACCAATCACTACAGTGATGCCTAGGGAAACGGTCGACAGTCTGATCCACGTGCAAGGGCAAGGTATCTAGCCCAAAATCAACTTGAAAGGCTTCCACTCATCATTGTGGGTATACCTCTCAAGCGACCCCCATAATACACGCAATCTCTACACCAAGACCAACAAAGCAGAGTAAGTAACTCTGCCAGTCTTAATGTGACCTCATGATTGACCCTTGTGTGAGAAGGGCTTCCCAGGACAAAATGAAGTAAGTGGATTTAACTCTCCCTATCACAAGATACTATGTTTGTTCGCAGCTTTGGAAAGTTATATTTCACACATATTCCAAAGCCCTACAATGAATCTAATGTAGGTTTGCTACCAGAAAAGATAAAAATGTCTAATCAATTTTTATAAGCGCTTTATTTTTAAGGTTGTTGTTACTCAAAAGGAAAATGGCGTGAACAATGTGGTGTTTTGACCGACTCGAAAGTTATGTAAAGAGATGAAGATGCAATCTTTTCATTTTGATGAAAGATATGCTACGAGAAGGAGAAAACATTTATCATTCCCAGATGCACAATGTCCCAAAATCTTAAAACTCATCAATATCAATATTCTCAAGAAATGAGCAAAAAAGACTGTACACCAATACACCAAAAATGCCAAGAATCATGCAATTTCACTACTTCAAATGCAAGGATGCCCCCAATCTAATATAAAGCAAGAAATTAAATCTTTTTGTTTCAAAATTTTCACTAAAAGCAATAATGAACTTTCTTAAAACAAAGAGACCCAAACTTAAAAGTTTTCTTTTAAAGCAAACTATTTAGAAGAAATCTGATCTTTCCCTAAACAATTCTAAAGAAACCACATGCTTTGTAATTGAAAGACACTCAAAGAAAGAGACTAATCCTTCAAAACCAAACAAAGCAAATATGGCTAAAAGAAACTCAAGGAATGCCAAGTAGACTGTAAATAGATCAATATAGGCTCCAAAAGCTCAATCCAGCTGATCAAAGAAAAACTGGACATCAAAAGATGACAAGACCCAATCCAAAAAATTTTACAAACAAGTTCGCAGCCTAGTTGTGAAGTGCAGTGTGAAAATTAGGCATGTTCGCAGTCTAGACACAGGTAGGGTGCGAGAATGTCGCATTGGATTGAACAATAGGGTGCGAAAATCAAAGCTTTTCGCAAGCTTTAGAGGGGTACAATGCGAGACTGTTTGAAATAAAAGAGATTTTGGAGAAAAGACAAAGAGTCTAAGTGAACTTTTAGATCCAGAGAGTCTGGATGGATCTCCCACAGACTCAAAGACTAGAAAACAAGCAATCAAAGAAAGGGAAACTAGACTAACTAGAAAACAATCCGTTCCCCAGTGGAGTCACCAATTTTGTTATGGGATAATTCGGTAGGTGCGGACACTAACTGATCTCCCTAGATCCACCTAGATCTAGAACAAAACACACCAGAACATGACGCTTTCCTTAAGTTTTAGATATCTAATTTATTAACTAAAGAGGGATAGGTGACATACCATTTAAACGCTACTTCCTCTCACCATCGCCATCCTAGCTCCATTCCAACGCTCATACAATGATGATCCTGCAAAAGAACGCAACCAACCAAAGTGATAGTAATAACATAAACTCAATATAAACCTATATATGTGATCAAGGAATCGTACAATAAAACATAACAAGATTTATAGGAAATAATCATATTACTATATCATATTAAATGTGAAAGAGAGATTACAACCGTGGCCTTGATGTCGTAAGGTATTTTCCAATTGTCCTTCGTTCCCCACACACTTCCACTCCAAGAATTTTGAGAGCATAGATCTAATAATATTCACAATCTATCTTGACAAAATGGCTCATCTAGCCAAGCTAACAATCTCCAAATCTCAATCCAATCCAAGCTAATCCCAAAAGCTCCAAACTCAAAGCTCATCTCATCCAAGCCAACTTTCTCGATGAGAGCTCCTCTCTTTTTATAAGCTGAAGAGGATAAGGTGAGGAGGTTAGGATGATCCCACTAAATCATGAAAGCAAGTAAGATCCAAACCATTCAGATGCCACCTCACCATGGAAGTTTCTCCTTCTAGAAGCATCGAGAATATGCTCGTTTTTCCCACATATGAGCATTCTCGCACCCTGCTTATAGAGAAACCTGTCAACCTCTCGCAACCTAGCTATGGTGCAGCCTGCGAGAATCAGACATTCTCGCACCTTGCCTATACAACAACCTGCAAACATCCTCTTTAATAGGGTTTTTACAAAGGAGAATGCAACTTATTTTCTCAGGAAAAGTTCTTCTCTCTTCTTTCTTCGAGAACTCAGGCCACCGACCCCTCTGAAGGAAACATATAGGTTTACATCATTAACGGTCATAGGGATGACGAAAATAATGTGTAACACTGGTTGAGATATGGAGGGATCTATTGTAGTTGTGTTGAACATAAGGAATGCTCTCATCTCATGTGCATGGATGCTTGGATTTGTACATGCGTAAGATATGCACGATCATCCTATTGATGACCTCTGTTTATCCATCAGTTTGGGGGTGGAAGGCAGTGGATTTGGTGAGCTTTGTGTCTAGCAATGACTAGAGGCTTGAACGAAATGTACTCAAGAACCTATTATATTGATATGATATGATGGTATATGGTAGTCCAAATCCTATGCACACTCGCTCGAAGAAGAGCTTGGAAGTGGCCTCGACTGTGATACTCTTCTTGCAAGCTATCAAAATGGACATCTTAGAGAATTAATCAACAACCATAGATACACATTCATTTCCATGCTTGTTTGAGGGGAGACCTAACATGTAGTCCATCGAGATGGATTCTTAAGGCCCGTCGAGAGTAGGAAGAGGGGTGTACAATCATTTTTTAATGGTTGGCTTGGAAATGTAGTAAGCAGTGTAGGATATGATATACTTATTGACATCATGTCGAAGTTTCGACCAATAGAAATACTTTTGTAGTACTGCCAATGTATTCTCCATGCCAAAGTGTCCTGCCACCTGACCATAGTGTGCTTCCCAAATCATCTTCACACACTCTCTTGAAGAAACACAAATATGACCCAGATGGCATACCAATCCATTCAAAAGATGAAAGTCAACAACGAACATTCCTATTCCCAACATCTAGTAGGTCATAGTGAAGTCATGATGGTTGTCATAGAGTTGGGGCCATCCATAGGTCTCATGCCCGCAAGAGTAGAGAACTATGGTTAGTGTTGCAACCAGACATAGATTGAGGTAGTCAACAACCCAATTAATGCTCCCTTTCTTATATTTAATTTTGAGTTGAAATTGTTGCAAGTATGTGGACCACTTTTGATGGTGGCATTCTGTAATTTTCCTTGTGTTTGCATGAACGACAGAGGTTTGTGATCAATATGGATGACTGTCTCCTTTCCTAGAATGTAATACTTCCATTGGTGATAGGCTTGTACAATGGAATACATCTCTTTGTCATAAGTGGGGTACTTACAACTGACGTCTGAGAGTGTCTCACTATGATAGGCCACCGAATGACCATGTTGAGTGAGAACTACACCAATAATGTAGTTCAAAGCATCTGTCTCAATCTCAAAAGGTTGTTGCAGATTGGGTAAGGCGAGAACCAAGGCTGATCATAGACGATGTTTCAGATAGTCAAATTCTTTTTGTTGTGACCCGAACCACACAAATTGGGATTTGCAACCACCCTTGGTCACCTGAATAAGGGGTCATGCAATATGAGGGAACCCTAACACTAATCTGTGATAGAAGTTGGCAAGGCCCACGAAGCTCTGAAGCTTGATTAGTTTTGTCAAGGTTGGCCAATTGTTAATGACTTAGATCTTATCTAGATCTACATGTAAACCATTCTCATCTACGATGTATCTAAGATATTGGAACCTGTTCATGTTGAATGATCATTTCTCAAAGTTGTCATATAGCTCGTGTTGTCACAGGATGTGTAGGACTTGATGAATGTGATGCAATTGTTCTTCCAAACTCTTGATGAAGATAAGGATGTCATATAGATATACAACAACAAAGGAATTAGTGAAATGTATAAGATGTCGTCCATCAACCTCATGAAAGTTGTTGGGGCATTCGTCAAGCCAAAGGGCATTACCAACCACTCGAAAACACCTTACTTAGACTTGAAAGTAGTATTGCATACATCAGTTGATTCTATTGGTACATGGTGGTAGCCAGAATTCAAATCAATCTTACTAAAGTACTTGGTTCCTTTGAGTTGGTCAATAAGGTCAACAATTCGAGGAAATGGGTACCGGTTCTTGACTGTGATTTTGTTTAGAGCTCTATAATCAATATAGAGTCACCGGGTCTCGTCTTTCTTTTGCACGAGCATGATTGGGCTTCCATAGGGTGAGAAACTTTGTTGAATGTGCCATTTTTTGATAAACTATTGAATTTAGTGCTTGATTTTCTCATTTTCTAGGAGAGAGCATTGATATACCAGCCCAATAGGTAAATTTGTGCTAGGGGTTAGATCTAGATTGATTGAATGCTTAACCTATCAGTGCAGAGGCACCCCGATAGGTAAGGTGAAGATGTATCAATATTCTTCAACAACTTTGTCCACTTTCTTATGTTGCATAGAGAAGCCATGTGCAGAGGCCATACATGTGTCCACGACCTTATGTTCACCTTGAAAGTGAATCATGAAGAGGAAAAATTTCCCCGGTGGGAGACAACCTTCCTACACTACTTAGCTGAGACCAAATAAATTGTGGTAGGTGGAACTACCTATGGTATCATGTACAATTATCTACCCAAAGTAAAAATGACACTACGAGGTCTAGATTCATACACAACATGATGTTTCCACATATATGGTTGGACTAAAAGAACATCACAAATTTCAATCGGGGAAACATCACACATTACCTCATCCTTGAAAGGCTTGATGCCACAGGGAATATGGCACTATTGGATGACGCAAAGATATCATCCTTGATAAGACACCTAATATTGTATGGTTGTGGATGTGGTGTTGTCGAAAAATCCAACCAATTGATGACCTCTGCTAATATTAGGTTCTTTTGGCTTCTACTATCAACAATGAAATGAAACAGATCACCCTTCACCCACATATGTGAGTGAAAACGATGCTCACCTTCCTCCATCTCTTATGGTTTGTTTGGATGGACCTCGGTGGTAGCGATTGTGGCTTTCGGTTATGCATCAATGATTCACTTCCCCTTCTCTGAATCTAATATAGAGTCAGAGCTTGGATCTGACTTCGAGGCTTTCAGCTTGACCACTAATGACTGCTTCAAGTGACATTCATCAGTGTTGTGCCAAGGAATTTTGTGGAACTCGCACAACTTCCCTATGTGATTATTTGTCCTCCCATTACCCTTCTTTTCTTGTGGATTAGGATGGTTGTACAAAGGTTGTCCATCCTTTCTTTGTCCTTTGTTATCTAGGCTAGGGATTCCTTTGCCCTGCTTCTACTGTGATACATTTGCAGATCCAAACTCCCGCTTATTCCTCTACTTAAATCTCTTCTCGATTTTAACAACATATCAATAAGTGGCTCGCAATGACGAGATGTACAAAAAATCCATTTATGTTTGGATGTCCCTATGTAGAACCCCATGGTATTTTAGAACTAGATTATGCTTGTAGTCTTTGATACCCAGCTTGGTGCACAAGGTATGAAAGGTATTCATGAACTCCGACACTATTTGGTCCCTTTCTTAATGCTGCGTGGTTCATCTTGAGTACTGGTCATCATAGTTTCAAATAGGGTAATATTGTTCCTTAATGACATCCATAAAAGAGTCCCAAGTGTGTTCAACCTCAAATATTCTAGACTCCTCTATGGAATTTTTCTCACTATAAGTCTCCCACCAATTTTTTACATGGGGGACAGCCTTACGGAGCACAAACATGATATTTTCCCTTTTGGAGAATTTTTGGACAGAGAAATAACCTTCTAGCATATTTAACCATTTTTCCAAAGCATATACATCTATTTGAACTTCAAATATGGGGATATCAAAATTGACTTGTACCTTGAAAGGGATGGCGGCCCTAAAGTGATTACTTGGTGAAGACACATTTGCTGTTGTCGGTAGTTTTCAAAGGATTTGGGAAAAAAATTCCATCATCTTGTCCCTCTGTCGCGTGAGGGATTCCTCGAACAACAATTGAGCATGATCTCCTGCTCCCTTGTCTCTATTTTATTTCGCCAGAAGAGACCGTCCTGGTTGATGAGGATGGTCTTTCAGAGGGTCAAGTATTTCGAGTCCCAACTCCTTATACCCTGACCTCGTTGGGGACATGCACAGAGAAATAGATAAAGAGAATACCACTTTGATATGATTGATCCAGATTTATGAGAGGACGAGATAAAACAAATAAATATGACATAAACACAAAGATATAGTAATACTCAATTTCTATTAATGAACAAAATATGCAAGAATTGTAAAAATGTTGAGTGAAATGAACTCGCTAGAATGGTGGTAGCTTATCTCTGAGAAGAGATGTGATGGCTATGCGCATTCGTGGGAAGATGATTACAATGAGGTCAAAAAATAATTTTAACATAAATCATCAATGAGAAAACACCAAACATCCAAAACCCTAACCCCAAAAGATGAAACGCTAAAAGGTTTGTGGGCCCCGATTTGGTTAGTTGATACATCAACTTCTCGAGGGTGTTACTTTTGCATACAATCTTTGTTTGGGGTGCTTAGTAGCTCGTTAGAAAGGTCTAGCCGAGGAGTACACATTTAATACAACCCAATACATGCTTTTGACTATCTAATGGGTGCTTTTGAGCCAAAAAAACATCGTTTAGGGCCTTAAAATAGCCCCGAAAGTTCAACACTCGAAAAACCATAAAAAAACTGCCAAGATGGAAATTCTATTTTGAGCTAGTAAAATAGGTGGGTGGCCACCTATGTGCACCTATATCATATCCAAAATGGTATTGCACTATGCATTTTGTTGAAATTATTGCTCCTTGCAATTCATATTAATCAATGTTAATCCCCCTTAATCCTTGGGGAAAGAACAACTTTCCCATTAGACTACTGGAATTTCTCTAGTAACCCAAAACTTAGGCCAAAGGAAACCCCTTAACATTTTATTTAAGCTTGCAAAATAGGACGGCGAAAGGAACCAAAAGGAAACATAATAAATATAAAGAGCCTACATAATCTTATTAAGAACCGTCTCTTTTCCAACAAAAAAAATATATCTATACCCCCGATTTTGGAATTTCTTTTGGAGCTTTAGGAGACACCATTCCCACATACATGAAAGGGATATATTCACACCAAAAAAAATTCTCAAGAGTCGAATAATGTCTCCATCCCTCATATGTCACCAAGGGTGAGTTAATGAGGGAGGTTTCTCCTCATCACTGTTTAACCAAAAATTGATATTCTCATCATGAACCACTACCCCCACTACTATGCCAAAAACCTTTAAGCATTATGTGGATTTCTCGAGAGGGCCATAAGAAATTTGGATGGAAAGTAGAGAGTCATCCACAAAATGATTATTAATCACCTCGAGAATAGAGATACCTATGATTTTCCCCTATATTCTAAAAACTTTAAAAATATAACCCAATGAATCACAAACAAGTACATTGAGATATGGAGATAAGGAAGAACCTTACTAAATCAATTTGTGAATATTACCTAAAAGCACTCCATTAAGGAAAATAAATGTTGAGGCATTATAAAAAAGTGAATTAACCATGTACACACATCATTGTCCAAATTGTTAGCTTTTGGGGTTACTCCAAAAGTGTTTTCACCTTGCTCAAACAATGTTATGTCTCCTAGCCCCTTGGCTATGGATGGCTCAGTTTGGGTGGATGCTTGACCTTGGTTAGACTGAGGGCATGACGCCTTTATCTAGAATTTTGTTACCTTGATCAACATGTTGGCTAACCCATTGGGTGCAAATAATGGGGGAGTTGGTTGCTCGATCAATGGAGGTACCTACTTAGGAGGAGTGCTTGGTACTTGGAGGAGGGAACTTAACCCTTGGAGGTTGGACACTTGACTTAATGATGCTTGGGCATTAAGGAGAATACTTCATGGAGTTTGGTGATGGACCCAGAAACATATGTCGAGGAGGAGCATTGGAGTTTTGTGACCACATTAGCATGCATGAGAGTATAATTGGGCACATGAGAGGACATGTGGCACATAGTTGGAGGAGGAATTCCTTTCATACGAACACTTAGACAACAAACCATCATGAAGAGGGAGGACTGGACTAATAATTTGTTGGAGAGTGTGCCATCATGGAGGAGGGGTGTTGATTCGAAGGAGGATCATGCTTGGAAATAATTTCATATTGGAGGTTGAGTATATCTTATTTTGACATATGTACATCCTTGTATTGTAGAGTGCTTTGTGTCGAGTCACTTTGTTGGTTAATTGTATGGACTATGCCCTTATTTTATGTTAGTCTCCCTCACCTGTTGTTTATATAAGGGAGGAGAGAGATTTTGTATTAATTATCATCATTGTACTATATTATTTGTATTTTCTTGGAAAAGTCTTGTAGGGAGAAAGACATCAGGTTTCATGAGGAAACCCTGGGAGAATGATATTAGGGTTCATAAGAAAGCTCCAAGAGAAGACAGAGGGAGAGAGACATCTTATATGTTCATGGGGAGATTTCTATTATGTGATACTAGGGTTTATGCTATGCATGTAAACCCTAAAGAAGAACACGACATTGAAGATGATGATGGTTGCTATGGATCTTATCGTAACACTATGGTTTATACCCTAGTAGAAGACTTGGAGAGTGGAGCTAACACCTTGCATGTTTGGAGCCTTATTTTTGTGGGATGTGAGGCTAAGGAAAGATCATGGAGATTTTGGTTTGATGAGTCTTGAGTTGGGTGTGATGCCTTATTTAGAGAAGACTTGGTTATTGTATTCTTGATGTTCCATCGAGGTATTGGTGCTTGTGTTGATGCAATAGTTGAAGACCTAGGGTTTGGGGACTTAAACCCTAAGATGGACATGTAGAATTGGAGGCTAGCACTAGAGTTGTCTTTCCATGTACTTGTGTGATGCAACATGGCTAGGGTTTGTAAACCCTAAGGAATACAACAATTCTAGTGTGGAGAACTTGTATAATACAAGATAGTTGTATGTGCCAAGGAGGACTTGTTAGTGTTGATGCTAACATGTTGAGGATCTTTGGTGGAGTGATTAGCTTTGGTTGGGAGTGATTCCTAACTAAAAGGAGTTGGTGGCTAGGGTTTTCTTATGGTTTCCCTGTCTAGGGTTTGTGAAGCCTGACCTATACCAAATTTGTGTTGTGTACTTGTACTTCATCTTGTGTGTGTGTGTATTTACACACACACATATATGAAGTTTCCACTTTTCCAAAATGTTGTAATTGCATATTTGATTTTTAGCTTGTAGTGTTGTCTTGAATAGGTAAGTTCCAACACTTGTTGTTCATGTTGATTTGACATAACATAGGGATGAAATTGTTAAGTAATTTGATATATAACTTTAAGATAAGAAATAAAATTTTATGTTGTAATGAAGTGATTTCCAGATCTAGTATATGCTTGAAAACGTGTGCCCTAAGGGCCAAAACTTGTTGGCATATGTTTGTTATCTTTTCTATTGAGTTCCCTAGTGTATTGGGTTGAAGTGAAATGAAATATTGTTTGTGTGTGTTGTTGTGAATCAATATATTAGATCAACCCTAACGCTGAAAGTTCACAGGGATTAAATCCATGAAACCTCTAGTAAGAGAGGTGAAATTTCAGATTTGCATTAATTGCCCTAGATCTAAAATTTCAACACAAATCCCAATTAGGAAAGAATATTGGTGATGAAATACCAATGGTTGTTTTATATAAATTACTAAGGGTCTAAATACTATGACTCCCCTAACCAAGGATCATGCACACTAATGCTTTCCCTTCTTTTCTATTCAACTTCAATCCAACACATGCATTGATTAGACACTGTAAGATTTTGTGATAATGCTAGTTGCAATACATTTTATGACTTAATCAGAGGTATTTTCTCTCTTTCGTGATCTTAATTTTCTAACTCATTCCTCAAACTCACCCTTCCAATGCAATAGATGAGCATAAACTCTTTCAATGGTGGGCTTGACTCCATGGTCATCTCTATATTAGTGTTTGCATCTCCTATCTTAGTGTGTGAGGAGATATCATTTACTAGAGCTTTAGGCATAGTTTCTTATGGATGAGTAAGTAAAGTCACCCAATGATGACTCAACTCCCAATCCTACTACTAGGTAGGTTTATTGTTGAATCATTTTTTTAGATTAATGTCAAAATTTTGTAAAAACTAAAACAATTTGTTAAGATTATCTTATTTTTGAATTTTAACCTTATTATATTCAGAAGAGTGAAATGCATTTTACAATTTGAGCAGAATTGGTCATTAACTTTTATGTGTATTTTTTAATAATAATACATCGAATCAAAATAAATACATTAAATATATACACAAAATCTATTATTACACAAATTATTAAAATATCTTATATTAAACTCCAACACACATAACATCCAACACACACATAACATGAAAGTTTGCAACCTCAAAAATGTATATCACGCCCAAATTTATTATATCTATGCTAAAGATACAATTCAAGTATAAAAATGAACTTGTCAATTCATATGTATAAATCTGTAAACCATGAAATTGCAAATTCAAAATATCTGTTTAATATTACATAAATGATCTATTAAATATTAAACTCCATAATATATAATATCAAGCTTTGCAACTTTAGGGTACATATGATGTTCAAATATTGCATTTATGCTAATGATATAACTTGTGTATAAAATTGAGCTGGTCACTTCATATGTATACACCTTTGAAGCAATTATGAAAATATGCTAAATTAATACAGAATTATGTTTTAATTTCAAACCAATTTAAAATAAAATAAAAATCATAATTGTTTTTATACAATTAATTGTAAAATTATATTTTAATTTCAAACCAATTTAAAATTGATTTTTTTTTTTTATAATTTATTTCGAATGTATTTTCTTTATAATTAATTGTATTTTCTTTCCAATGCCATTGAGCATTAAACTACAACCTCAATACCGTAAGTCCATAACTTTGACTTACCATTTATTCTTTTTATCTTTTGTGTTTTTTTAATATATGCCACTATAGTTTCTCATTGGGATACTTTGCCATATATTGTATATTATAAAAACTAAACGCAAAATTATAAGGAATATTATTATTATCTTATATTAAAAATTAAAATTATAAAAAATATATTATTATTATTTTATATAAAAAATCAAAATTTTAAATTGGAGAGTTATATATTATTTTGGTGTTTAGTTAAGTTGTGATATTATATTATATTAGTATTGTTGTTGTTAATTAAAAGACAACTTATATGAAGGGTGGTAGGCGGGGATTATATCTGATTCCAAAGGAATAATTGAAGTAAACTATGAATGTGGATTGGGGATCTCTTCAACTAACCAAACATAAACATATGTCTTGTTACAAGGTTTGTGTATTGTTGTTGAACATCAAATTTGATCTTTGAAGGTGATAAGAGACTCAAATATAATAACTAGATTGGTGAGCTCAAGGACCCTTCCATCTAACTATTACCGGTGTTTATCCTTGATTGAGTCTACAAGGAAGTTGATAAATTTGAAACACTTTCATTTCATCAAGTGTTAGGGAGAACAACAAAGAAGCAAGCAATCAAGCAAATAAAACTTCAATGTTAGAGTGAGGTGTTGGCTTAGTTGGTTAGTGCATTGCCTTTAAGGCTTTGCTTTAACTTTCAAAGTCACAAGTTCAAATGCTAAAAGAAGGGGTCGTTATAGTTAATGGGAAGGAGATGTTCCAATATATACCATAGCCAAATCCCATCCAATTTAATGGAGAGAGAAAGAACATTTAAACTCCATGTTCCCTCCACAATCAAGCCTCCCCTTCAAGGCAAGCTCAATAAATCAACTAGGTTGTCGTACCCTTGTAGCATGCTCGATCCCATCGCTAAACACAAATTTGAAATCGTGGCTGGAGTATTTATGTCTCTAGGTGGGATATTGGAATTTCAGAGAGGTTGGCGTCTAGGGAAGTTTGGCTTCTAGCTCCAACATTTTGACTGTGATTTGGTAAGCGACTCTGTAGCCAATTCTGAGCTATTGCGTCATTTGGGTTCGGTGATCCTTTGTCCTAGGACTATATGTGAAATATTTCTATCTTTGTGTTATTTTTTTCGAGTTCTCTTCAATTTGTTTTTTAAGCACGTTCCTTTGGTGAAACTAGAGTTAGTTTGCTAGCGCCTTTAATTTCTAGGAGTGATAAATTTTGGAGGTGGTTTTTCTCTTTGTGTGTTTTTTAGCCTGCAAAATTCAAACCTTTTATTAGGAATCTTGTGTATGTTGCAAGGTGGGAAAGAAGTCATATTGCCTGGCTATTAGTTTTTGAAGTTTGTTTCTTTGGTGTCGTTGGATTCTGTTTGCTTGGTCTTTTACCTTTTAGCAGTGAGAATAGAGCATGGGAGTGTGCTAGCATTTTGAATGATACTTGATTTAGAAGTTTCAAAGCTTGAGTCAAGGGAATAATGTTTGTGGTCTAGTGGACATGAAGCCAAGTTGTTTGATTGTTGTTGAGGCAACCCTGGTCTATTGACTTTTCCTTTGTTTATCTCGATTCATTTTTCATGGATCATAGGGACTTTAAAGAGTTGCAAATGGTGCTTTGAAGTCATGAGGAACAGATTCAGTGTAATGGAACTTCCCTTTTTTCACTCACCGCTAAGGTTCCCGACAATGAACATCATACCATTTCTTAAATTGCCTCAATGATGGGAACTTTAGTATAACAAAAGCAACATATAACCACATTAGAAGCATAATACATCTTGGGAAATATGGTTATAAATCTAAGTAAGGAAGCCTAGTCAGGCATATTCACTCAAATAATGTTGGCTAGTGCACATGGGGATCTCAAAGAAGAAGATACAATGAACCAACTAGTTCATGATGTGGATGGGACAACAAGGCTTAGTTCCTTCAAATGTCATTTTAGATAAGATTGTTATTTGCCATATATTTTGTCAAGTAGATTTTTTTTTTTACTGATATAAATATTTTATTAGAGTTTTTAACATAATCTACAATAATATGATTTTTTTATAAAAAGATGTATGTAAATTTTGTATAAAATATGGAGTAAACTTTGATTGATACTTAAAATTTTAAACATAATGTAATAGTATTGTTAGTATTAGCTTGGCTTTAACTTTTATTATAATATAATTTCCTACTTTCAATTAAAAAAAAATGAATTATAAAATTATTTTATTAATATAATAATTAATAAATGAAATTAAAAAATATTATACTACCACTTTCAAAATTATTTTCTTAAACATTTTTTTAAAACTTATAAAAATATTTTCTTAAGCGTTTTTTTTTAATTTTTACGTGAATTCTAATAATAATTCCAATTGCGATCTCATAATTCAAATAGCAATAAGCCAAAATTTTAGTGTCTTTCATTAATAAAGCATTTAAGTCATTAAATTTAGAGTGGAATGGATTCTAATTCCTCTCCATTATAATTTAAAAGAAAAAGAGCCTTTATTTTGGCCTAATTCTTGGTCATTATTTTTTTCTATTAAGTGGGGAAGATGATGAATTGGAATTGTGGAATTTCAAGTTTATGGAGGTAATTCCTCAATATCTTTTGTCTAATCCATCCCTCCATTTTTTATTATTAGCTTTTCGAGTTATTCTTCAAAGTTCTGGCCTAATCCATCTCTATTTTTTTTATTATGAATGTTTTTTTCATTATTATTTTTTTCAAACAATAAATATAAAATTAATACAATGCAAGTAATTAAAATACACATCCAAACAATTTTAAATTTAAGAACAAAGACTAAATTACCATTTAACTCTTATTTTAATTTTTAAAAATACATAACGTAAAATATTACTTATTGTAATGTAAAGTAATTTTAAGGATGGGATTTTATATTAAAATGTAGAAACATGGGTTATTCTTACTAGTCCTTAAAATATAAAATGTTTGGCGATACTTTTTGTAAAATTATTCAAATTTATAAGGATTTAATATTAGTTTCTATAAAATTTTGGTGATTTTTTAGGTTAAATAATTTTATTCTATGGAATTTGGGCGAATTTGTTTTTAGAGAAAATGGAAATTAGCGAATATTGTTCTGGGAAAAACCATGGAAAATTAGCCCATTGGCAAACTTTAGCCCCTAAAATCATCTATGTAGTGAACCCTAGGGAGGAGGCACCCAACGATCAAGAATTAAGCGATGGGGCTTTTCAGCCACTTGATGAGAATAATTTTGTTGGGATCAAGGTCGAGGGATGTTAAAATGCCACATTCCTAATTATTACCCTACCAATCCTGATCAGTCCAAGGGTGGAGAAGGATAGTCTCACTGATAACTTAATTGATTTCTAGGTACACACGGTTCGTTTCCATTTGCTCCATCTTGAAGATGCGTCTATTCCTTTCTTTCCAAGTTTCCCACAGAGTAAAAACTGGGAGGAGTTGTCATGCTCTATTTACAATGAGATTGTTGTTTATGTTTGGTCTCCATTCGTTAATGGTATCCCTTATACTAAGTCTATTACGATCCGATCTTCGAAAGATGAGTGCTCCTTGATCCCATAGAGTGGACACATTACCCCCCAGAGACAGGTTCATTGCAAATTGTGAACAACTTTGAGAATGTGTTTGGGTGCTACCAAAGTTGAGAAAAGGTAAAGGGGCATTGCCTGCAAAACAAATTTGACTAGGACCAAATGACCTGCCATGTTAAGTGAACAAAAAGACTAGCTTTCAAGTTTCTTTTGCATCTGAGAGAGGAGATCCTCCCATGAAGCTTGTTGCAAAGAGTTGTCCACCAAGGGGGATCCCATGTATTTGGAAGGAAGAGTGCTCCTTTGAAAAACAAGGATTTGAGAAATGATAGCTTGAATGGCTAGGGGTGTATTGAAAAAGAAAACCCGAGACTTACCTTGGTCGATAGAAGTTCTAGAAGTTGCCATAAAATTAGAAAGGATTTTCTTGATGGAAAAAGATTCATGAATCATAGGGACACCCATGAGCATGGTGTCATCAATGAACTGCTGGTGGAAAGCTACACTGTCCTCTCCATGTAGCTTCATCTCTTTCACATGACCTTCTGCAACATCCACTTTAATAAGGAAACCAAGTCCCTTTTCCATGAGGATAAAAAGGAACGGGGAGAGTGGGTCCCCTTGTCTAATGCCTCCAGAGGGCGAAAAAGTACTAGAGGGGGAGTCATTGATTAAAATGGAGAAGAAGGTTGAAGAAATTAGGGTCAACACCCATTTTGTCGATTGCTTTGAAATCCAAAGGCTAAAAGGATGTGCTTAATATACTGCCAACTTAGCTTATCAAAGGCCTTGTACATATCCAATTTTATCATCATACCTACATTTTTGGTTTCTTTCAAAGAGTGAATCATCTCATGGGCCAAGATAATGTTTTCCAAGATATGTCTTCCTTCAACATATCCTGACTATTCTGGGGAGATTAGGTTGGGAAGGAAGGGTTTCAGATGGATTGCAATGACTTTGGTAATAATTTTGTAGACCACATTACATAAGGTTATTGAATGAAATTTGTTGGGTTCGTTGACTCTTTCCTCTTTGGGGATAAAAGTGAAGAATGTTGATTTGAGAGCTGGGAGAACATTTAGGTATTGCCTTGAATCCTCCACTACTTTGAGAATGTCAATTTTGATTATTAACCAAAAAACATGAAAAAAAATTGTTGTGAAGCCATCCAATCCAAGGTATTTTCCTTTTGGCATGTCTAGGACAACCCACTCCACTTCCTCCAGAGCAATATTTCACATTAGTGCATCGTTCTGTTCAGCTGTAACCAACTTTCAAATGTGTTGAGTTATTTTCTGGATGGCTTCATGTCTGTTAGGTTGTGGATTTTCTAGAAAAGTACGATAGTAGTGGATCAGATCGGATTCAATCTCTTCAGGCTTAGTGAGTTTTCTTCCCTGGCCATCCTTTAGCACTGATATTATGTTGTGGTGTATATGCTAGAACATAGATCGATGGAAAAACTTAGAGTTTCATTTCCCTAGTTGGATCCATTGAACCCTGGACTTCTACCTCCAAAGTTGTTCCTCTTGTTTGTTTCAAAGAGCCAACTAGATTTGCAATTGTGTTTCTTTCGCTATTAGATTTTCATTTCTCCCTGTCAAAATCATTTTTTGTTGGAGGTGTTCCATCTTGCTTTCAAGTATTTTTTTGGCCTGGAAGATGTCCCCAAACTCTTCCTTCCTTCATTGTTTTAGCCGAAGTTTGAGATTATTGAGTCTTTGTTGGAATATAAACATGGGAGTGCCATTGTGTATAGATTCTTCCTTCCACCACTTGAAAATGTTCGCATGAAACGATGGATGCTCTAGCCAAAAGGCCTCAAACTTGAATGGTCTATTTTTTGGGCTTGCTTTAATGTCAAGATCTAGATAGATTAGCCAGTGATCTGACCCATGGCTTGGGAGGATTGAAGCCTCTATTTTCAAACCCATGGTCAACAGGGATTCCAATAATAGAAATTGATCTATCCGAGAAACGACTTGGTGCATCCCTCATTTGTGGTTGTTCTAGGTGTGAATGCCATTCATAGTGTCCCAATTGATCATGTGAAGGGATCAAATAACGTATTTAAATATTTTCAATTCATGATCTAAATGCCTTACTCCCCCACATTTTTCAGCTAGGGAGGTTATCATATTGAAGTCTCCCACAATGATTTAGTGGTTCTCTCCAACAATTGCTTTGAGATTTTGCAGGCTTCATAGAAAGTTGATTTCCCCCCCATTAGTTGAGGCTTGTAAACATTAGTAATGAAACTTGATTCATCTGATCCTTTTAATTGAAATATGGCAGATAACGTTCATATTATGGAGAAGAAGTCAAATACTTGTATCTCCTTAAGGTCCCACAAGAGTGTCATTTCTCACGAGGCTCCATCTGCATCTATATTAATCGAGCGACAACCTGTCTAGGATTTAGAGGCTAGCTGATTGAGCGTTTCATTTGAACATTTGGTTTCCTGTATCATAAGTATTCATGGTTGTTCTCTAAGGATTTTATTCCTTAGAAGGCTTTGTTTACTTGGTCCATTCAATCCTATTACATTCTAGGAGTTGATCTTTATTTGGTGTTAGATGTGGCGGGATGGAACTTCTCCGTCATGAGTGTAATTATTCTAGTCCATAAGGATTCCCTTGAGTTATACACAACATCAATATTCCAAAATTCCCAATTCTTAAAAGTATTTCCGAGACCCCTTATCACCTTATCTCCATCCCCCATTTTTTCTTGAATTAAAATCACATTAGGCTTATGAACCTCCACCAACTGAGCCAAATAAAGTTATTTGGAGGGATTGTTTAGACCTCTTATAATAAATTTCTAACCCCCCATATACCATATTTTTCCTTCAAATTCTTACCATCCCTTATGGATCTTAATTTCTATCTGCAATTACATTTTACTTCCAACAATTCTCCTAATTCAAAATCACCAAAAACATAATCCATGTCCTAGGACATATGAGAAGACGAACTATTAGAATGAATATGTGGGCACACATTCTCTTTCCTTAGAACCTAGCCATATTTCATTTGATTAGTATTTTTATCCCTAGGATGACCCTTACTTAAATAAATCCCCTTGGGCCCTTAGTTACTTATGAGAGGGAAGGCCATGATTCTTTTTCCAAAAAAAATATCAAAGAGATTCAAACTTTCAAAATTTAGATTATAATGCTTACCTGAATCCATGCATGCCCATGGGTAGGGATCCTTCTTGGAGACATGAACATCAAGAGATTTCTTGTGCATCAATTGAATATTTCAGGTTCCATACGACCTTCTCAAAACCCACCCCTCCCTGACAAGATTACCACCTTTCTTAGAAAAAAACTGCCACCCTTCCTTACATATTTTCAAATATTTTGATGTCTTCCACAATATCTTTGCATTAGATGAGTCCTTCTTTCAATAACCAAAACCCTTATGATTAGATTCCATTGACTCCCTAGTGTTTTATTTTTTTTCTACACCTTCTTCACGAATGGAAAATAACACTTTGCTACTATGTGCCAATAAACATGACAATGTGTACGCAATAATGGAATACTACTATTATCCAATGTTTATAAGTGGATCATGTCACCAACCAAAATTTCCATAGTGTATGATATTCCATTACATATGTCAACTTCTAGAAACACTTGGGACACCATTCGTTAAATATTATTCTTAAAGGACTGGACTATATCCATGTTTTTTTCCAGAGAGTCCTTAATCTCATTCAATACGTTATCTAATCACATTTTCAAGGGTAGTCCTAGGATAATGACTCTAATGAGAATTTTCTTGGCCTCTTCTCTTCTCGAATTGAAGCACACAAACCATGACTTGGGAAACAAAAATAATGTCCTCGGTACCATCTCCCTCCTAAAGTAGCATTTGCATTGTCCTCATAATGAAAGATGAAGTCTCTCTCTCTCTCTCTCTCTCTCTCTCTCTCTCTCTCTCTCTCT
>ML802653.1:271011-286528 GCA_009831015.1 Picea engelmannii | reverse complement strand
TGACCAGTTGACAGCACAAATGACTAAATAAATGACCAATTGACAACACAGATGACTAAATAAATGACTAGTTTTCAACAATACATGACTAAATAAATGCCTAAATTTATGACCAAAGTGACCAACCAAAACTACCAATAAATGACTAAAATATTTTAGTCATTTATTTGGTGGCGTTATATATGACCGAAAAAAATGACTATTAGTCATGTGACTTAACTTAGTCATTTATATGCAAATTTTAGTTGTTTTCTTAGTCATAAATTTATTTTTTTCTACTAGTGTGACTATCATCCAAAACTCCAATTCCTGTAACAAAATCATAAATCAGAAAACAATGCCCATTATAGATTGACTTACGACAATTTATTTCTTCCAATGGAAACCTCAAGGTCTACTCTAAAACACATGCTTGCTCCTACCTTGTAGGCTTGCACCGACTTGAAGAATTGAAACAATCCACGCCCACACACTGAACACTTGACTGGATCAAATTCATTCATGGAAAAAAAAATTATGAGTATATAGCAACATTCTATAGTCTGGATAATGCCCTTGTAGAATTTAGAAAATGTCGAAGCCTAAAGTTGGTGTGTTTGTTAAGCTCACCTAGTTTTTCGTAGTCTTTAGGAAGTTGTTCAAACTAGTTTGAGTGAATCTCTCACATCCAACTGTGTGCTTCCTAGAATGGTGTGAGGTTGAGATATTTTCTCAAACCGAGATCAAGGTAGTTCTCCTATCTTGAGACAAAGCTTGTGTATTTATATGTACTCTATTTTCTTTGTTTAAAGAAGAGAGTTCTCACACTTTTGTGGTTTGTGCATAATAATACCTACTCTCCCATTTCTCAATATGGTATGAAAGTAGTACTGGGCTTAACTCCCTCACGGGAGGCCCAGGGACTTTGGAATAAAATGAAAGGTTGCGTAGAGGAATAGATTTTATTTTTATTTTTATTTTTTTACTAGGGGAATCGGCAACTCACGGTTCTCATACTCGCGTGACACGGGGTCGATCCCCAGGCGGCTACCACTATAACCCCAGATGCAACCACCCAGTGCACAAGAATGGCGCACAAGTAAGTCCGGGTGAGAATCGAACATGAGACTTCATTTACAAATTTCCTTCCATTTACACGGCACTTGCCAATCCGTCTACACCCGTGCGGGCTGCGTAGAGGAATAGATTATTGTAGGTGAGAGTAGTTAATTTGTGTGTCCTTCGTTTTGTCAAGGAAACCATTATGATGTTTGGCTTCTTAATTCTGAGAATGAACAGAATGACCCACCGTATGGTGCGCATATGTGCATTAATTTATCCTTTGTTGTGCCCTCTTGTTGCTATGTTGTGTTGGCTAGAATTGAAATCGGTGGGGTTTCGAGTTTGAACACATCTTAATTTGATAATTGGCGTAGGTAAAAAACAATTTACACAATAATTTATTTCTTCAATTGCATTTACACATTTATATTATTAATCTTATTATCTTGTACATTCATATTCTATGTAGGAAATACAAAGAAGAGAATCAAACATGGATGCAACATCGACATAAAAATAATAGACGTCATGATTTGATTGGAAGTGATTCTTTTCCAAAATTTGAATAATGGATTTCTAATGCAGTCAATGATGCAAAAGAAAAAGGTCAAGATATAACAGTGGAGGAAAGTGAGTTTTCACAGTTTCCACATATATGGGCTACACAGTTTAGTGGCATGTGGGCCTATGGTAGTCATTTAAGACTGGAAGAAAAGGACAAAGGAAAGGGAAATTGTGATTGTGTTGTTCATGTTGAATTAATTCAAGAAACTTAGAAGAAATCCTATGTTGAATTCATGTAGGAAATTATTCAATTTGATTATGGTGAAAATATTCTTATATTGCCCCCGGGGGGGCAGCTCAATTGGCAAGTGCCATGAAAATGAAGTTCCATGAGGTTTCAAGTTCAACTCCCCCCGACTTACCTTGTGTGCCACGTAAGGGGCATCATGGGCACACCTGGAGGTTATAGTGGTAGCGGTTGGATAACATAGCCACGTGTAACGCGAGCACGTGTCCAACTAGTTGTTGATTCCTCCAGACACAAAAAAAAATATTCTTATATTATTAAAATGTTAGTGGGCCAAACCATCTACAGTACAACTTGATGAGGATGGATTTGTGTATGTAAATATATGACAATTTGTATCACATACTTATGAGCCATATGTCTCTCCTCTTCAAGTTAAACAGGCGTATCTAATTGATGATGTAAGAAGCCCAGGATGGTCATATGTCATTCAAATAGAGTCTTGTTCGAAACGAAAATTCATGGAAGTTGTTGATATAATTCCTGATGGGAAAAACAATAACTTACAATAAACATTCGAAGAAGTGGTTGAAGATGATGATAGAGGGATTGAAGAACATACTTTGATTACCAACAAAGAGATTGGAAGAGAGAATGTGTTGCATGCCTTAGGTGAGGATGACAAAAAAAATCAAGAAAATGCACACAGGAGTGATAAGGATTCTAACCCCAGTGGAAATGCAGATGATCATGATGATGATTCGTCACCTTAACTAGTAAGCTTGTCACTTAAACTCTGGTTATATGTATGGTGTAATTTATCATTGAATGTAATGTATTATTAGAATTCATAGATGCTAAATACAATTTGAATATATAGAAATGCATAGCATGTGGTTTAAATTCGAGGCATAACAACTTTACATAAAATTATTTACATGCCTTTAGCATAAATTTTCTTATTTATTGTTGATTTCAAGTTATATAAGCAACACTTCAAGGGTTGATTTTAAGAGGCATTTGTTCTTTAACTTGTGCACTTAATTTTTTATCACGTGCATTAATAAAATATGAGTTTCAAACTCATATTCCACTGTTGTTATTCTGATTCAAGTGGTTGATTTATACACTATTGTTTATTTGGACTTCAGGATATGAAGAAAAAGTCCTTGAAGTGCAAGTTAGATGACAGCAATAATGCAGAAAAGTTGATAGAATATGATCACTCTCGTAGAGAGCATATGACCAAGAATGACGGATATTTATCATCTCTTGGTTTGACAAACATGCAAGTTGTTAATCCATTTAAGTAGTATATTATTTGTTTAATATTGTTTAATGTTTTATAGGAAAGAACTTTATGTATATAATACATAATATGTTATTTGTTTTCTTTTATACACAAGAAAAAGATGTAGGTACAGAAAAAGTGGAGAAATATTCAAGGGAAAGTAAATATATAATGCCACCAACTCGTAGAAGCCAACGCATTTGTGATCCAACAAATGTAGTTGATGAAAATAATAGTGGTCATGGTGTGAAAGTTGATATAGCACATGGTGATGTGGAGGCTGATATAGCACATGGTGTTGCACAGTGTGATGATTTCTTAGAAAAAATTCTAAAAGAGATAATTGATCAACATGCGAAAAAAGGAAGAGAAAGTCAGGAGATGTTGAATGTAATATATTATTAGAATTCATAGATGTTGAATACAATTTGAATATATAGAAATTCATAGCATGTGGTTTAAATTGGATGCATAGTAACTTTACATAAAATGTTTTACATGCCTTTAGCATAAATTTACTTATTTATTATTGATTTCAAGTTATATAAGAAACACTCCATGGGTTGATTTTAAGAGGCATCTTTTCTTTAACTTGTGCACTTAATTCTTTAGCACATGCATTAATAAAATCTAAGTTTCAAACTCATATTCCATTGTTGTTCTTCTAATTCAAGTGGTTGATTTATACACTATTTTTTATTTGGACTTCAGGATATGAAGAAAAAGTCCTTGAGGTGCAAGTTATATGACAACGATAATGCAAAAAAGTTGACAGAATATGAGCATTTCATAGAGAAAATCTGACCAAGAATGATGAATATTTGTCGTCTCTTGGTTTGACAAAAAGGCAAGTTGTTAATCCACTTAAGTAGTATATTATTTGTTTAATAGTGTTTAATTTTTTATAGGCAAGAACTTTATGTATATAAGACATAATATGATATTTTTTTTGTTTTATAGGCAAGAAAAAGATGCAGGAACAAAAACAGTGGAGAAAATATCAAGGGAAAGTAAAGATATAGTGCCACCAACTCATAGAAGCCAACACATTTGTGATACAAAAAATGTAGTTGATGAAAATGATAGTGGTCATGGTATCCAAGTCGATATAGCACATGGTGATCTGGAGGCTGATATAGCACATGGTGTTGCATAGCATGATGATTTCTTAGCAAAAGGTATAAAAGAGATTATTAATCAACATGCGAAAAAAGGAAGAGCAAGTCTGGAGATCATATATGAAAACTCAAGGACATGTTTGAAGGCACATATACAAAGGCCAGTACTGAGCTACCTACTACCACACCTGATGTGGCCAAGGAGAATTTTGTTCTCGTTAATGCAAGTCATGAAGAGATAACACTTACATCTATTGTGCATCAAAATTCACCCATTGCATCTCTTGATGAAACCGGATCAGCCAAATATATTGTTAGTGGTTCACAAGATTTGTTCTCTTTTGTTAAAAGATAAATATTGAGTCAGGGATTGTATAGATGTACATAAAGGAATGAAAAAGAAAGAAAAATATAAGGTAAGAATCCATTCTTGGTTGAGGTGTCGAAAGATGGTGAGTCCATTGGGAAAAATGCAGCGAGGTGAGCCGCAGATTTGGGAACAAGATGTATGGCTCATTTGGATATTTGCAAATCAATTTTTTTAGATCAAGATCCACGAATTGTGGATAATATTATCCAAAAATTGGAAAATTTGTTTGAGATTGTTGGTCGAAAAATCTCTAGAAAATATTACAAGCAAAAGATGAGAACTATGATGAACACTTATAGATATAATTGTAGAAAATTAATCATGGAAGGAAAATACAAGACAAACTCCACTCTATCTCCCAAACAATGGGAGGCATTGAAGGAAACTATGTGTTTTGAAAAATATTTGACAAAGAGGAATAGAGGCATGAAATCAAGAGAAAATGTTAGGGCTCCATATACATTTGGTCGAGGTGAGTTGCATGCAAAAATAGACAAATTGACAGTAAGTGTTTCTTTTTGGTTGAATTTAAATTGTTATTTATTTCGATTTGTTTATTGAACTAACTATGTTGAAACTTGGCATTGTGTTTTAGGTGGAAAATAGTGACGGAGAGCCAGGTGCAGAAGACATTGCCCATTATATTGCAGCATTAGATTCTAGTAAATATGAAAGTAAGAGCAAGTGAAAAAGTAGAGTGTCAACAGAGAATTCGCAACCATCAGTTGGAGGTCAAATAAGTCCAAACATAAGAGCCATTACAAATGATTTCAACTCGAGTGATCAATACCAACATGTAATGAGTTGCATACAAGGTCTCAATGAGACAATTTCATAGTTGGTTGCCTCTATTAATACTATAGTTTCTGCATGGAATGAACATAAATCGAGTGATTCAATTGCGGTAAGAAGATCTATTGATCTCATTTCTTATTGTTTGAACATGTATGCCATTTCTTCTTGTAATTCAATCTATTCTATCTCATTTCTTCTTGTTTGACCAGTTTTTGTGCTTGTAAATTGAACTAGAATTTGTATGACTTTGTATGTTTCCATTTAGTCTGTTTCATTTACAGTGAACTCTTAAGTGATCTCGCTCACACTCTCTTGCTGAGAATTAGTGCACTCAATTAAATCTCTAAGACATTCTAGTTCCCTGTGGACATCCCTTATTCTTCTACATTTTCATCCTTGCACTGTGTAGAACCATCCTTTGTTTCTAGAATCATCTCTTTGTGTTCTGCCTTTAAAGTATCAATATTGTTTTGAGTTTGAAAGAGTGGCAACAACATATTGAGAGCCATCTAAAGGAATTTTTGGTTATTATATTGTAAAATTGGTTGGGTAAAATGATAGGATTAGGGAATAGTTGGCTTCCAACATGTTATTGTAGAAAGACTCTGGTTGGAACAAATCATATAATTAGGAAAAATTGTAGGACAAAAATAAACAGTATGATTGAGACAAACAAAGAGAATGCATCGTTAATGAAATTTCTTCCATATGAATTTAATTGATATTACCTTCAAACTCTAGTAGTTTCTAAAATTACTTCCTTGAAGATGTTATTGCATGTTTAGTACTGTCATTTATTCATTGACTAACATAAAAAATAGTTTTGGCTTATACATCAAAAATGAATTTATTGTTGTCAACATTGTTTCAGTTTTTAATGGAGAAATTGTGTATATCTTGTTAGTATATAGTTATATATCTAGTAGATTGGAATGAACTTGATATAAGTACTGGTAAATAGTTTTTGTAATAGTTGGTGGTTTTTTTTTTGGATGATAGTGGTTTTGAAATGGTCGAGTTTCCTATATCCACTCTGAGTATAGGTTTGTTGTGTGATACTTTTGTATATTTTGATACTATGTTAGGTTAGCTCTTTTACTTTGGGTAAGCAGTTAAAGGTGTTTTCATGAGTGATGTTGGACTGCCTTTTTTAGGCTGAGGTCTGTGTTTGACATGTAAATTGTACACTTTTATTCTCTAAAGAAATAGCAAGAGACAGGTTTTTTTTTCACAAAAAAAATAACCTCCACTAGTTTGAATGATGGATGAACCCCTGAAATGATTCATGTTCTACACTTCTTTTATTACATTAATTCCAATACTTGTTGCAAATTTTTTGTTTCATTGTTTGAAAAAGACAACATTTCCATTGGAGACAATTTATTGCTACTTTTAAATGTTTGTTTTTGTGTGCATGATGGTTAAACCACATGTAGAGCAATGATATCAATAAATCAATGGGAAAAGGAAAATGCCTTCATGTCAATAGAGCTTGCAAGGATGCAATACAATATCATGTTAATATTGATATTGATCAAATAATGATGAAATTGACGAGCATGTACAAGACATTAATAGTGGTATCGAATTTGAGGTAATAAAAATGTTGTGATAGTTAATTTGTCCCAATGTTTGTCATAATTTATCATGCTTAAGATGTTATTTTTGACTAAAATTTATAGCTTGAAATATTATTTACTTGATATTATTTGAATGCTAAATGCAGATCAATTATAGTAAAGCAACACTAAAAGGTAAAGGCCATCTTGACAACAGAGCTCTCAAAGCTAAAGTATGACATCATGATGACAATTATATCGATAGTGATGACGATGAATACAAGAAGTATGTGCAGGACATTCATAGTGGTGTTGAACTTTGACAGGTCAATGAAATAATATGCTAATTGTTAGAATATAATTGTTGTAATAGTTAATATGTCCCTATCTATTCTTGGATCCCTCCTTTTTTATCTCAACCCCCCATTAAAATATATGATTTGAATTCTCAATGATAGACTTTTCATCTCATAAAAAAGAATCAATTTGTCTTGAGATTAAATGATTTTTTGTTTCGAACCATGATGATTGTTGTTGCTTGTATTGATCTAAGGATAAGTTGGTAATTATTTATCTAGTGATTGAGGGATATATGCAAAGAGTTATAGGGATAGAGTACTTGTTGTTAGGAGGTCTACATGAATGAGACTACTAAATCCTCAATATGACTGGGGTGGGTACTTTGACTAGGAATAATTCCAGGGGACCCAATTTTCTCAATCCAGACATCCTCAAGGTAAATAGACTCATTTTGGGAAAGACATATTTTATTTTTTCTAACTATTGTCATTTATTGTAGAATGTAGGAGCTCTTGTTTAAAAAATTGTCTATTACTGCAGCATTATAGTGATTTGTATTTCAAAGTGTCATAGCCTATAGGGAACTGTTGGCACAGGGGTATACCCAGGGTTCAACGCACCAACAAAACCCTAACTACCGACCCTTTCGGAAACACTTGCGAAGCAAATGAAGTCTCACCTGAGGTAGAGGCACGAGGGGTTGTAGGACTCAAGTGTATGCAACCTATATGGGATGGATTACAATACTTAACAAATCACTTAGAAGTTATCATTCATTAGCATTTAACCCCTTATTCACATCACAGGTAAAACCCTAATTAAGAACAACGCAATATTCAACAAGATCTAACACATCCAAGCACTTAGCACATAGAAATAGAGCATATATAGCATTCATTCACATTACTAAGCACTAAGCTATTATATCAAATGCATCTAACATACATAAAGATGAAAACACTAATCATAAATCACATCAATCAAACAAAGAAACCATAACACAAGATATACATGGTTCACCCCCAGCATGGGGCTACATCCACCAACTCCTCGTCTTCTTTATTATATTTTGTCAATACCCTTACATGCACAGAGCATCAAAACCCACTCTGCATAGGACAGGAGATCTGCGTGCACCTCGCCAGATCCTCCTTCCCTATTTAGGTCACAACACAAAGCCTTCCTTACAATCACCTGCACTTAGCCCTGCAAGTTCTCAATACAGAGAGCTAACTCAATCACATAGATCCAACCGCTTACATCACTTGCACTTATCACAATACAACACTTAGCACCGCATATCTCTTAGGTCTAGTGTGTTCCTTACATCGCCTAGATATTTATTTATACATTACAAAAGGGCCTAAGCATGGGTAATACCCATGGGCTGACATCCCATACCCATTACATAAACCCTAATCCCAACAAGCCCGCAAAAGGGGGGTGATATCCCGCGATCTCATCTTCGTCTGGCACTTCATCTTCGACCAGCCTGTCGAAGTCCCCAAAATTGGTCAAACATGACCAGCGTTTCCACAAAACCTGGTCAAGGGCCAACAAGCCCCCAACACTCACCTATGAATCGTCCCAAGTCACTTTGATCTGGGTAACTCTGCCTTGAAGGCCTCGAGCTACCTCGACCAGTTGCTTCTCCATAGCCTCCAATTCGGTTAACTCTTGAATAACTTTCTCAGTCACTGGTCCTTCCAAGCATTGTTCTACCGTGGTGACTATTTATTCTAGTTGTGCATCTTGTCATTCAATCTCCTCAAAAAGTGTGCAAGCTTCATCCTGCACTGGTCGGAGCCTCTGGGTCACTTCCATGACTTTAATTTGGATGGCATGGACCTATTACTGAACCGTTCACTGTTCCTGTGACCTTTTCATCCTCTCGACTAGTGACAATAGCTTCAACTTTGGTTGCACTGTTGTTGCATGTTGCTTTGCCTCCTGGAGTTGTGACTCCAATGTCCTTAGTTCAGGGTCCTCTATAAGGCGCTCGTAGGTCTACGCACTTTGACTATTGAGTTTCTTGCATTCCAAGGCCAATGTCTTGATTCTTTCGACTGCACTCCTGACAGTTTCCTCTCTCTGATCTCGCACTTCCTGTGAAGTTCTTGGCACGAATTGTAGTTACATTTATGCTATTCATGCTTGGAGTTGTTGAATGGCTTCAACGATCTTCCCCACCTGGATCTTAGTAGTTTCTTCTTCCATGTGTTCTAGGCCTGTCACGGAGCGAAGTGATCTGGTGACTGCTTCTTTAATTCAAATCTACTCTGGGAGAAGTTGTTCTTTATCCTTTATCCTTTTGTATCTACGCTCTATCCTCTGCAAACGTTTCCTGGAGGTCATCTTTTTCTTGTTGCGCAACCTAGCATTGCTCTATGGATTCCTCTAGTGCTTGCTTCAGATCTTTTGTGGCTTGTTCTTTTTCCTCTTGGACACGATGAAGGCAAGCCTCTATCAAGTCTGATAGTCTGCATAGTTGGGCAGGTTCATCTCCTACTTCTATGTCCCCTGCTAACAACAGTGCAGTAGGCACTGCATGGCTCGAATAAAGAGCCTGATGTACCCCTTTGAGCTCCTCCTCGATCCTGTCAAACATTGTCTCCTGTTTCGCTTCGCTTCGCTGCAAGATGTCCTCTGAGGTATCTGATACAGTAGCAATGATAAGGTCAATGTCATCCACCATGAGCACCATGTGGAATGGAGGTTTATTGGCTTTTGACTTCTTCCACAATGAAGGTTTCTTCGAGGAACCCTTTCTTTTCTTGGATGTTTCTGTCTCTGTCAGGGGATCTTTAGATGGTGTTACTCCTCCCTACTTCTACTTGTCTTCTTCCCCTTCATCCTCTTCTTTTTCTACTTTATCACCTCCTCCCCCTTCAGGTCAATCTGGTGTAGTTTCCTTTGATGTGCTGCTCAATTCATGTACCTCTTCCTTCTTTTTCTTCCTGCTACTGCAAGGTGTATCATATTCTTCACGAGTGACTACAAGACTTCTGATGAGGTCAGGTTCGGAGAGTTCTTCCTATTCAACTGGTACAAGGAATTTCGTATTCCATTCCTTTGTTATTTCCTCCATATCTTCCTCGATGATTTTGTAATAGGACTGGAGATCTTCTTTGTGTTCATCTCTGCATGCAGTGATATAAATGAAGTGTCTATCTACACAAAACTTTGTGATTGGCCTGAACCCGTGAAGAGTGTTCGGCGTCATGCAAGGGAAAGATTCAATGGCCCTCTTCAGCTATAGATAATAGGTGTGGAACACTACATTTGGCTGTCATTGTTTTTTCATGTCACTCGAATACCAAAGCGTAGTGAACTTTGCAGCTAGTGGTTCGGATGGCTCAATTTCAGGGAAGGTCGCTCCTTCTGACATATCCCAAGAAATGAAGTCAATGAGAATCAGTAGCCAACTGAAATGAAACTCATAGCCTTGATCATAAGCCTCACAATAGTCTTTCTCTAACTAGCTTATGAGGTAGTTCACCTAGTTCATTTTCATCCCTTCAACGCATTTTCCTACGAGGTCGACCCCGTGACCTACGTTGGCATGTTCTTCCTGATGATCTTACCAGTGATCAACTCACAATCTAGGCACACTGCTCCATTCTGGATGGAGGTTACCTTATATCCCTGCTTCCCCTTCTCCACATTGCCATAGGTTTCTTTTATTGTCTGTGCCAAGGCGCGATCTGCAGCCTTCCCTGGGTAAAAGTCATGTGGGTCTGGTCCTTGCATGCTTAATCCAGTGATCCAATGGATCAGCACCGGATCTACTATGATGCGCCTATCCAACCATAGGTAACTGCCATGGAAGCATGATAGCAGGATTTTAATGCACATGTTAACCTCCTGATGTCTGTCGAAGTGTGGTAACTTCATTACATTAAAAATGGTGGACCTCACGATGTCCACATTCCACGAATGGGGGATTATCTTCAACATCTTACCCGTTTTCTAGAGTAATGACCAGTCTGGAGTGTCAGTCTAATGATCGAGACACCTCCAACGGTCATATTGCTTCACAGTGGCGAAGTGTCAGTCAGTGTTGTTATGTTATTCCAGTGGGTTTCAAGTTCTACAAGCCTTCCTTCTGTGAAGACCTCTCTGGAACCTCTTACAATTTTTCTATCTTTGCTTTCTTCTTAATGAGTTTTCTATCTTTATTTCCTGTGATCTACGCCTCTCTATTCCTCTTTCCATTATTTTTCTTATCTCCTCTTGGCATAGTAACTTCACGTAGTTGAGGGTCTTTCATAAGGTTCGCAGTTAATACTTCTTCTCTTACTGTTTCTGGGGTAGATGCTCTACTCTCCAGTATGGATAAGTTCTCTAAGTCTTCTTGTGTTCTTTCAAATTTGATAGCTAGGTCTCTGGCCCTCAGTTTCTTTGACTTGTCCTCATGTTCTTCTATTAAGCATGCTATTCTCCTAGCCATGAAATCCCTTAATTCTTTCTTTTTCTGTTCTAGAGCTTCCTCTTCTTCTTTCCTGCGGATCTGGTCTTTCTCAATCCAAGTCCTTCATAACAAAAGTGTAAGGGGATCATTGTTATCAACAAATTTAATGACCTCAAATTCTTCTTCTGTCAATGCTACATGAGAAATCATAGGTACATGGGTAAGTCTTCCACATAGAGTTATCATCTTTCCTTTAAACAATCCTATTCCTCCCAGTGAAGGAACCATAGTAGGCTTTCCTAAGGTTTCCTAAGTACTTTATGTAATAATGTTCACCTATGTTTTTGCATCCAATACACAGTCTATGTCGAAGTCTCCTATTCTTGTTTCTATGCACTCTTTCTCTTTTAAAATCTATGATAAATTGATGTCTTTGTGATCATTCAGTGTTTCTTTCATCTGCAATAATATATTCTCTGATTATTTCTGGTTATTTATCATATTCTTAGTCTCTTGGCCTTCCTCAGGGTTTTCTTATCTCATATTCATCTTTTCAACTTTAGCAATCATTCATATTCATCTTTTCAACTTACCTAGATCCATTCTTTCGAAACAAAAATTTCCACTTATATTACCTTTATCAGAGAATAAATCTTTAATATCTTACTTCTTTTCTTCAGATCAGACTTATTTTCTTAGCACAAAGTTTCACAAGTCAAGTAGAGTATTGTGCACTATAGCAATAGATCTACGCACAGATCTTTCTCTTTTCTTCAGTTCCCGGCAATCATAGTTTCAGGTCCCGAAAACATAACCATTTGTTGGCATAGGGGAAGACCCAGGGTTCAATGCTACAACAATGCACCAACAAAACCATAACTATCAGCCCTTTCAGAAACACCTGCGAAGTAGATGAAGTCTCACCCGAGGTAGAGGCAAGGGGGTTACAAGACTAAAGTGTCTGCAACCTAGCTGGGACATAGATCTATGATTACAATACTTAACAGATCACTTAGAAGTTATCATTCATTAGCATTTAACCCCTTATTCACATCACAGGTAAAACCCTAATTACATAACAATGCATTATTCAACAAGATGTAACACATCTAGGCACTTAGCACATAGAAATAGAGAAGATCTAGCATTCATTCACATTATTAATCACTAATATATTATATCAGATGCATCTAACATACATAAAGATGATAGCACTAAGCATAAATCACATCAATCACACAAAGCAACCATAACACAAGATATACGTGGTTCACCCCCAGCATGGGTCTACGTCCAACAACTCTTTGTCTTCTTTATTATCTTCTGTCAATATCCTTACATGCACAAAACATCCAAACCCACTCCGCATAGGTCAAGAGATCTGTGTGCACCTTGCCATATCATCCTTCTCGAGTTAGGTCATAACATAAAGCCTTCCTTACAATCACTTTCACTTATCTCTGCAAGTTCTCAATACACAGATCTAACTCAATCACATAGATCCAACCGCTTACATCACTTGCACTTAGCACAATACAACACTTAGCACCACATATCTCTTAGGTCTAGTGTGTTCCTTACATTGCCTAGATATCTATTTATACATTACAAAAGGGCCTAAGCATGGGTAAGACCCATGGGCCGACATCTCATACCCGTTACATAAACCCTAATCCCAAAAATCTCGCAAAAGAGGGGCGAGATCTCGTGATCTCCTCTTCGCCTGGCACTCCGTCTTCGACCAGCCTGTCGAAGTCCCCAAAATTAGTCAAACATAACCAGCGTTTCCACAAAACCTGGTCAAGGGCCAACATGAACACAAGCCTACTCTTGTATATCAAAATAAGAACTTCAGGTTTCCATCCTAGCCTATGTTGGTAGGGATGCTTAAGCAAAGTCAGAGTCCAATGGGCTTCTCTAGTAGTAAATATATCTACATTGATTTTTATCTAGCAAATCTCTAGGATTAAAAATAGTTCTATGTTTATTAGACACTCACATTTTCATGATGGCTTGGGAATTTTAAACTATTTTATTATGAATTTTGGATCATCACAATGTATTTGCTAATTATTTTACTCATGACAATGTCAGTGATCCCAATCCATTTGTTAATTATTTTACTCATGGTAATCTCGGTGATCTTGGTCACTGTCCGAATCACCCTCGTCACAAGGATTCAATAAAACCACTTGCAATGGATGTGAGCAGTAAAATCCCATTAATCTATCTTTGTGTGGTGTGAAGAGAGGGAAGTCCCTACATCTAAGGATGACATCATCATCCCTATCCTACAAAGAACCTATATCCAATTCAGAGCATAATTTCTAATGTAGTTTGGCTTGTGCAAAAGCCAACTCCAAGTGAGGTGAATCCATTGAACTAAATTAACCTCCACATAACCCATTTCCAGTTTGGGTTCCTATTCATTAGTTTAACTTGACTTGTTTATTTGGGAAAATCCCAAATGCAATATATGTTCTCTATAGCTAACTATATGTATGAACCCTGTCCAATTTTGGTTCTAAATTAGGCTATGGATTGGTTTGTCCATGTGAATCCCAACTCCAAGATGAATTAAATACAACTAAACAAATCTTTTAGAAAACCATCTTCAATTTGAATCTTTTTTCACTATTGTAGGTCGGTTTATTTTCTAAATGCAATTGCAGTCTTACGTAGCCATACAGTTCTCCATAACATCCATCTCTAATTTGGGTGTTGCAAAACTATTGGTTGGTTCGTTTGTTTTTCCATTTTCTAAATCTATTTGAGTACCGTACAACTAAGCAATTATGTATAGAACATATCTATAATTTAGTTCTAGTTCTCTATATAGCTAAACAAGACCCTCTAGGACCCAATTCCATTTGCAAATTACTACAAGTATAAATATCCAAGTAAGGGTTGGGAAATATACAAATAAGTAAGCACATGTCATTGTGGTGTGAATTGTTTATATTTATAGAACAAGAATAGAAGTTGGAATATTTTTCTTTTGATAATCTTGTAGGACACAACTAAGAGTTGGAATGTATATGGGTGACTAACCATACCTCATAATGGAGTAATTTTTAAGTTTTTAGTTGTATACGATCTCAGTCAATATTGGTTCACATAAAAATAATGAGGCCAACCTTTAAGCCCTAATGTTTGTATGTGGAATACAATTTCACTAGGCAGTTTCTTTAGGCCACTTTCACACCGTGACTGAAATGGATTCACTTTTCAGCTGAAATAAAATACTATCAGTCTGTAATTTCCATGAAGCTCATCCAAAATTAGGTTGAACTTGGACAAGTTTTAGTTTAGTTTTAGTCAAGGATAAATAATACATTGGTTTTCCCCTTGAGATAATTCCTTAGCAGGATCAATCTTTTATTATCATTTTTAGGATGTTTCCTATAAAGTTCATATGAGTAACTAGACATATTTCAATGTTTAAAAGCCACACCACACAACAGTCTTAACTAAGGATGGAAACAAGGGCTTGGTGAAAATATGGTAGGCTATAATAACATTTCAAACTCTTCAAATCATGACACATGTCACAATGTGTTGTCATTATTCATGCTTAACATGTTCTTTTGGATAAAATTTTATAGCTTGCATTCCTTGATTCATATTTTTAAATGTTGCATTTTTTTGCATGATGAAACCACATACAGAGTTATAGCAAAGAAATAGGAAAACTACCCAATCTAGCAAGAAAAGTACTCGATTTCAATATTGGTAGTGATCATGTTGAACCTGGCAACCATGTGCAGCACATTCATAATGGTGTTCAACTCGAGGTGAGTGCTAAATATTAGAATATAATTGTTTTATTATTTTTCATATCTCAATTTAATGTGTATTTCTTTTTGTTTTTGCAGAAATGC
>ML802653.1:225714-261484 GCA_009831015.1 Picea engelmannii | reverse complement strand
GAAACCTCATCAAGGTTAGTGGGTCCAAACATGAAAACAGTGTTTCTAATATGCGCAGGCAAACCACCTATATACTTCATAAGGGTTTCTTGTGTTTGCAAAGGAATGTCTAACATTAATTCCATTTTTCTAAATCCATCGGTATATTCTTGCACTTATTGTCCTTTTCTTAGTTTTAAAGATTGCCATTCAATGATTGCTTTTTCTTTATAACCCAAAGGATAAAATTGTTTCCTAAGTGCAGAAATAAAATTCTTCCATGATGGAAATACCTTACCCACATCTTCTGTTCCTTTTTGCAGCTTGCTTTGCCACCAGATAAGAGCGGTACCTGCAAGTCTCAAAGATGCCAATTTAATTTGTGTTGCCTCATCCTTGATATGTTGCACACTGCAGTATACCTCCATCTGCCTGATCCAGTTATCAAGTCTTTCTACATTTACTTCACCATCATATATGGGCAACTCAAATTTTACATCAAGTTTTAATAATGGCATTTCATGTTTATGCTTATGTACATTTTTCTTCTCATTAGATTTGGAACTTGAACTTGCAGAAGAAGAAGGAGAAGAAGGAGGTGTTGATGGAGGTGAAGGAGGAATGTGAGGATGGTCCTCTTCCTCTTCACTTTTGCCTTTCGAATAATTACCCAAAATTGGTCGCTTCCGTTTTAAATAATCTTCATACAAAATTGTCACCATCTCCGACATAGCATGGAATGTTTTCCGGAACTCTTTCTCTTCTTGAGAAATCCCTTCGTCTGATGTCATCTTCTCTTTAAAAGAAGCTCTTTTTCTCAATCCAATTAATGGATTCTCTGCAACAAGATTGCCTTCACCACGCTGTAGTTTTTCCCTGGTTAACATGCAACTCAAATCCAAATGTCAACTAGCTCTGATACCACTTGATCCGTAGGATCTTTTAAATGACTATGGTTGAGTTTTACTTGCATGCATTAATTAACCATTTGAGAAATTTAGTGAAAGAATGAGGAAGAAGTAGAATTATAACAGCCAAAAACTCATGTGCAGATCTGAAATGAAAAATAGACAGCAAACCATAAACACGCAGGTTGATAACGGAGTTCGGCACAACTTTTGCCTACATCTCCGGGCCTTTTCTTTGTGGGGGAGGCTTCTTTATTTCTGATCAAGTGCTCAAAATTACATCTCTACAATGAAAAATGGCTACAAGACTAATCTGGTCTTGTTCTCCCAGATCTCTAGAACCCTGCAAAGAAAACGGCACGCAAAATGGATGTTCCAAGCTCCCAGAAACGATCCGACGGCATCTCCACCTCAAAGGCTTCCCTGCATCAAACTGACTTTGGCTTGGCTTTTCTTCAGCATAACTCTTCTCTGAATGACTGTCCATGGCCTCAAACAGGCCTAGTTTATATAGCCTTGGAGTTGGTTTCACATCCCCAACTTCCTCCAAGAATCTAGCCTCCAAAAATGCCCAATATCCCCCAAAAATGGAGAGAATAAGCTAAAAATAGGCTCAATAATAACAAACACCCAACTATAGGCTAAAAACCCAAAATATAACAAAAATCGGGCCTAATCCCCTTGCACCTGTGCGCGCTCCTCTATTTCCGGTCATATGGAGCCCCATGTGGCCACGCGGCCATGGCACTGGCCCCTTTTCATTGGCTCTGCTCCGGGTCATATGGCGTGTGGCGTGGAACCTTGGGCTTGTAACAAACCCCGCGCTCTGTTGGGTGGATTAAACCCCCGGTCGTATGGCGAGTATATAGGACCATTGGTCCGTTGAACCGCACCCGGTTGAAACCTTGAGCCTCCAGCTATATGGAATGGTTGTATATGTTGGCGCGAGGGTTGGGGCTAAGCCCCGACCCTTTTCTCCGTCGTTCACCCCTTTAACCAAACTTAAATATATTTTATGCCGATTACATAACAAGTAACACCCGTCGGGCACATGGTTAGCCCAATCTGCTAGTTCGTTCGTCGGCCCGGAGGTCACGGGTTCGACCCCCGGCCACGCAAAACCATTTTACATATAACAAACCAACAAACCAATAATATGATGCCACGTGGCAGCCCATGACTGGGCCACGTGGCGCCTTAAAACCCAACCACAACCTGACACGTGTCAGCATCTGATTCGCCCACGTGCCTGCCATGTCAACTGCCACGTCGATCGTCGTACTGCCACTTGTCATCCGCCGTACTGCCAAGTCACCTGCCGCATCGGCCTGCCACGTCAGCTGCTGACGTCACCCTGCCACATGTCAACCTTTCAGTGGTGACACGTGTCACCTCGGTACTGGTCCAACCGTATCTCCGTACCCTCGAATCCTCTTGCCACGTGTCACTCTCTGGAGCTGCCATGTGTCCTCTGCACGGTCCTGCCACGTGTCACCTTCTGGAGTCTCCACGTCATCTGTACGACACTGCCACGTCATCTATACAGTCATGACACGTGGGCTATACGGACTGTACAGTCATCCCCTTTTTTGCTTGTTTGACTTTTCGGATAGAACGCGATATCTTCTCCATAAGAACTCTGTTTGACAAAGTAAATATACCACCAGAATTAGGAAGACGAGACGGACGCAATGGAACAGGTTTCGTCGCATTCTGAGCACTTTAATTTTTGAGCATTTTTCAAGCCCTATCAGGCTTCTGGATCCGATTTCAGATCATGGCTCCAACACACACACTCGCTCAATCCTTGCATGAAGAAGATCAAATCCTCTTGATAAACTTGCTAGAGTCTCCAAGCTCCTGTTCAAGCTAAGTCCTTCACACAATTCTTTCACCAATTCTCCAATGAATTTTGCTTAACCTTTTCCATGAGATTTCCATCAATATATAGGAGAGAATGAGATGGTTACTTAGATAAGAATGATCCCACAATATCAGGGAATCCAGTACAAGGATAACCATTTGAATGCCAACCCATTCTTCTAGAAGATTCCCTTCTAGAACCATCGAGAATTCATCTTTTTCCAAGCTTTAGAGAAGGTTCGCACCCTAGCTATGTAACACAGTGCGATAAGTTCACACCCTAGCTTAAGGCAGCCTGTGAGAATGGGTCATTCTCGCACCCTGGTATATTAGAAACCTGCGAACTCTCTTCAAAAGTATGTTTTCTGAGAAGAGATGAATGTCAATTTACTCAGGAGAAAGTTCTTATGAGGAGCCTAAGTACACCATCATGATGACCAAAAGCATGGGTAACAGAATTCCCCCCAAAGTATGAGGCCAGAATCAGTGACAGCTGAAAGACTTTGTAAGCTGCATGTGTGTGTCGGAAACCAGGAGCGCACCTAATTGAAAACCTGCGAACAACCAAGCATCTGCAGAGTATCATATATATTAATTCTGAGGTAGGCATTCCCATACTCAGATCATAGATGGATGACATTGTAGACATAGGTCATGGCCACCAATCATACACTATGGATCCATGCTGTCAAAATATAGCATAGCCACCAGGAATACACTATGGATCTATGCGAGAAAATTAAAATTAAGATGACATAGCCACGAGACATACAAAGTGGATCTATGTGTCGCAAATTATACATATTCCATCGCAACCTAGAGAAAGAGATGATATCTAGGGTCTTCAATCTCATCACCCAAAAGTACGAATCTAACCATGTGATTACATGTGTTGAAGTCGAACATGGCAGAAACCACTTGATTATCGGTCATTGATGAAACCGTTAACAAGTGTGAGGGAAATCACCATTGATGTCAATGACTCCCAAGGTACTCTAGTACAATCCATCGAGTGCGAATGAGTGAGTTGAATTCGAACATTTGACGGAATATTTCGATTAGGGGTCAATGATGTAAACCCACTGTCGAAAGCGAGGAAACCTGCCATTGAGGCATGCAAGTTCCAAGGTACCAAAGAATTTCTAAGTCTTGTTTCTGGATAATGAGTTGAAGTCGACGGAACAAAACTCGTCACAGGAGGACCTTGATGTATCCCCCATCAATGACACGAAATGAGTAACAGATTTTGAAGGTGAAATAGAGTATGATGTAAGTTGGACTGAACACAGGGAAGGCCGACACGAAGAGAATGAACAACTGTAGATGGCCGACTCAATAGATTTTTCGGACGAACTTCTCTTGAACATATGAATGACACGACCAATGATTTGCCAGCATTGAATCAAAGATGACACAGGGAATGACCTTGTAGCAAATCGAATGAGAGACAAATGGATTTCCCAAACTGGCTTCAAATAATGAATAGGGGGTGTCATGTTCAAGAGAGACACTTACTGCCAATTAATATGAAGATAAGAACATATACCTTTCCCATATTTTCCCCCACCATTTCTGGCGAGTGCCTCTTTATTTTTACGCAAGCTTGAGGAGGATAACATATGCTTGTTGATATAAGCTTATCCTTCGAATAAGTCCTTCGAAGTATGTTTAACGAACCCTAAGAAGGAGTGGTTCGGTCCCATTACAGGTCTGTCGATGTTTGTTTAACGAGTCCAAAGATAGAAAACTTGAAGGTTTTTCATGATTATAGAGTCTGGAAAAACACTTAAAAGAGAACTCTCTCAGTTCCTTTTTCATAAAATAGTCCGATGAGACTGAAAAAGAGATAAATTATCGCTCACTAGACGCTTTCTTCAAATACTTTATCGAGTGTGAAAATAGCAAGGTCGCTCAGCTATCTTTTCATGTTTAGAGAGTCTGAAAAGAGATTAAAGAGGACTCCAGGGGGGTTCCTTTTTCGTGTAACCTTGTTGAGCCCGAAAAAGTGATAAAAGTATGCTCGATCACGTTCTCAAGTATTTTCGAGCATGAGAACGGACAAAGACCAAGCTCGAGTTTTTATACAAAAACCATGAAAAACAATCAAAACACGCGATGAAAAAGAAAAATTATGTATGCATGCCTGTATATGAACATTGAAGTCATTACGCCTGCAAAAGTTACACTCAAAAGGACATTAGGGTTTAGGCTTTGATCAATAAATAATTATAAAAATTCAAATAATATGGTAAAAGTAAATATAAAGAAATAAAAAATCTTTTTACCATATCATTTTCACTTTTCACTATTTGAGCCCAAAAACCCCTCTTTTACCCTCGAAATTCGGTGTCATATTGCGGGAGTTACGAGCATCCATTCGACGAGTCATCAATGACAGTGAGGTAGGCTCTTTGTCCTCTACTCTTTCATGGTTTTATTTTGCATTTTCATTGGTAAAAACTCATTTTTGAGTTGGTTTTGTGAGCCCTACTTGCGCTCATCCATTCTCCCAGGTGGGATACACGGGACCTGCGAGAATGGGTCATTCTCGCAGGTGAGCCCATAGCAACCTGCGAGGTTCTCGCACTGTACCTAAAGGGCACCTGTGAGAACCGCAAAGCATAAAAAAAAAATTCAAGTTTTTCTCAATGAAAGAAAACTAAATTGTGAGTAGAGTTACTAATCCTCTTTTTGTGCTTCTTATGCAGGTAATTGGCCATCAAAATGGTTCTTGAATGAAGAAGACAATGCCATTGCCGCAAAATAATCCACCCACTATTGCCACTTTGAGAAACTGTGGTCTTCTGAAGTACTTTTGTATCCCAGGCATGAGGGCCCAAGTCAGGTTATTAGAGTACCTTGTGCATATGTGGCATCCCGATCAGCAGGTATTTCATGTAGGGGTCCATACAATGTCCTTAGATATTGAGGACATTTACTTATTGACTGGACTATCAAGGCGTGGGTACCACATGAACCTGACTAGTAGCAGAGGTGGTGGGTTGCCCATGAGTGAGTACTGTTGCTTACACTGTGTTCCCGAGGTAGAGAGGAAGAAAGGGAAAGTAGCTATTTGGGGAGTAAGGGATTTGACCCTCCGTACTATCTTATTCACCATAGCTCGGATGGCTGGGAACTCTGCTCCTCACATGGCACTACAGATTTACTTCCAGTATGCCATAGAGTGTACTAAACCTCAGGTTTTTAACTGGGCAGATGCAGTGCTTCGTAGCATGAAAAGGCAGTTGACCAAATGCAGATGAGGCAACCTGAAGCAATTTGAGTATGGATCTTTGTTAGTGTCCTTCTTTCTCGAGAGGTTTCCATTACTGAGGCTGCAGGTTGAATGAAATTTATCGGCTCCCAGGGATCCAAGAATGCTAAGATGGTGTCATCTCATGGCCTGGCACGTAGTTGGACCAATCATCAAGTATGATGATACCTTCTTTGACTGGCTTCGACCACAGATGTTGATGGTCGACGATTATGCTTATGCCGGGTTGGATTTCCAAGGAGATCCGGACTTAGTCCTTCCGGAGGATGCTCAGTGGGAGGAACTTGGTAAGAAGTACACAATTTTTTTCTTTTTAAATGTTTTTGTGAATTTCATCATATGCAAATGTTTTTTTGTTTTATATATGTTCGTCCAAAAACTAAATACAAAATTCATTTTTTGATGACACAGATGTGGGACCTTACTGACCTCCTGGTACTTTTCCCATTCAGCGGCAAGGAGAGGTAGCGCCAGTGCCACAATGGGATGTCGAGGATTATCAAGCAGTGGAACAAAACCTAGAGGGTTTGACAGCAAATATTCCAGACATGCCTCTTGGAGAGGTTCCACGACGTGATCAGTGTCACACAGTAGGAGTGTTAGAGTCCATAGGCTGACTGCTCCATAGAGTTTCCCGGGTAGTCGTATGTTACCATGAACGTCATCCATGACGTCATTTTGTAGAAGCTATGAGCTTCAGATTTTGACATTTTGGTCTTCGGGCAAAACGTTTTTTGTAAAAAAACTCTTTTGATCGTTATATATACAGACGGCTCCTACCGGTTTACCTTGTATTGTGTGAAAATTGATGTGATTGATTTATAAATGATCCAAATGTCTGTCTAATACATAGTTATCCAAAGCATCAGTTAATGTATTTAGACATCTAGGAATATATTGATATTCAATATAATCAAAATAACGTTCCAAGAGGCAAATTCACAAATACACCCGTAACAAAGTAGGACTTCGAATAGTATAGACATTACTTAACTGTAGTACTATAAACTGTGAATTGAGTCGCACAACCAAATGACGAATTCCAAGCGAGATAACATCAATCAACAATTCGATAACAGTGCTATATTCTGCAATATTGTTGGTCTCACGACCGAGACACACACCTCGTAAGGAGACAAGTTCGTTTGTAGGGGGGTAAATTTCCCATGCAGCGGAAGCAAGGTTCTGAGTACTACGGCTAGCGCCATCAGCGAAGCCAATATAGGGTAGTAAAGACTCCGACATCTGGAAATCAAACACAATGTCACATAAGGGCAGAGACCAGATAACAAAAAAAGAAATCTATAGTAACACACAAGAAGTATGATACAATAAAAATACAAGTACTCATGCACAGGTGATTTTATGCATAGTACTTCTTCAAGTACAACCCATTTCTGGGTTCACTCAAAGGGATACCATCGTAATCTACTAACTCATAAGCTCTTTTTTCCAAAACTCGTTGAACGATATAAGGACCTCGCCACATGGCTTCGAATTTTCCAGCTCCTAGCATATCTCGATCTTGTTCATAGAGGAGAACGAGATCTCCTTCGAAGAAAATGTGAGGCTTGACATGTTTGTAGTATTGGGCCTTGACACGTTTTTTCTGGTCTTCTATAACTAGGTTAGCATCACGTCGAGTTTTTTCTAATCGCATAAGATACAATAGACATTCTTCCTCAGCAGAAGTGTTTGGTAGGAGTTCAATAGTTATTTTTAAAGAGGGTATCTCGCATTCAATCGAGAGAATAGCTTCCACACCATAGACTAACCGAAAAGGTGTAAACCCAGTAGCGGACTTGACGGATGTCCGGTAAGCCCTCAATGCCAAAAACAACATTGCATGCCAACTTGTTTTGTGAATCCCTATCATTCGTCGGAGCATAGTTATGAGAACTTTGTTAATTGCTTCGACCTGGCCGTTGGCTTGGGGGTAATAGGGCATTGAGTTATCATGGTGAAGACCCAACTTTTTAGTAATTTCATACATCATGAAGTTTCTAAAGTGGCTACCGTGATCAATGACGATATCTTGGGGAACACCAAAACGATCTATGACGTGATTAAAAATGAATAATGTTGCAGTCTTTCTAGTGTTGTCAAATGTCGGCATCGCCTCGGCCCATTTCGTAAAGTAATCGACAGCTACAATAATGTATCCATGCCCCCGGCCAAGTGAGGGTGACATGTCATGAAATCGATGCCCCATTTCACAAAGGGACCAACGGAGACCATAGGGTGAAGAGGAGCAGGATGTGAACGTATCTTGTTATTATAGGTCTGGCAAGCATGGCACTTTTGAACAGCGATTATGCAGTCATTAAATAAAGAAGGCCAAAAATACCCTGCTTGTAAAATCTTATGGGAAGTAGCATACCCAGACATATGACCACCACAGGCTCTAGAATGGCAGTCATTCAGAGCTTTCTCGGCTTCGTTGAACGTTAGATAGCGTCAAAAAATAGAGTCAATCCCCCGACGATAAAGAGTATCCCTGAGGATAATGTATTGATGGGATTGATAGCATATGTGACGTCGGTCAGTACTAGACAAAGTTGGTCGAAAAGTCTGGGTTTGGAGATATATAATGATATCACCATACCCAAAGATCATCAGTGCTAATAAGAAAAAGGGATTCATTGGGTAATGAATCAGCTGCTACATTTTCCAATTCAGAATGGGGAAAGTCGCATATCAACTCAACAAATACTAAGGATTTCTTAGACTTGGCGCATTCGAATTCCAAGTCAAACTCCTGGAGTATCATAATCCATTTGGAGTATTTCCCCCCTAGCAATTAACGTGTGAGAATGTGTTGCATAGGGTTGCAATTGGAAATCACTGTAGTCTTGCGTGATAGGATATAGTGCCAGAAGCATTGGACGGCTTGGATGGCAGCCAAGGCCAGTTTTTTGATATGTAAATACTTGATTTCAGTAGGTGTTAGACTTCAACTCAAGTATTATATAACATGTTCATCGTTAGCATCATCCTCTTGTATGAGAACCATACCATAGTGTAATTTGAGGCAGCAAGGTAGAGGAAATAATCGTGACTGTAATCGGGGGGGAAGAGAAGCGGAGCACGCGTTAGGGATAATTTCAAAGCTTCGAAAGCATTGTTGGCTATGGTATCCCATACGAACTCAGACCCCTTTTTAAGTAAGCGCGTAAATCCACGAGTTATCTCGACGTAATTTGGGATAAAACGACGAAGAAAGTTTGCTTTCCCCTGCAAACTTTGTAACTGGCAAAGTGTAGAAGGAGGAGGAAGATTAAGGATCGCCTCAACCTTTAAAGGATCCACCTGGATCCCTTGACGCGAAACGATAAAACTAATAAGTCGGTTGGATTCCACACAGAAAACGCACTTATGAGGATTCAAATGTATACGGTAGAAATGACAGCGGACGAAAATGGCTCGGAGGTGGGTTGGATGATCGACGCAGGGAATTGAGTGAGCGGGTAAATCATCCAAATATGGTTGAATGATGTGCTTGATATCATGGAAAGCATAAGACATAGCATGTTGAAAAGTTGTGCCAGCTTTCTTGAGACCGAAAGGGAGTTTCTGATAGGCAAAAGTACCCCAAGGAAAAATAAAAGCAGTCTTATGTTGATCCTCGGGAACAATGTTGATTTGATTATAGCCAGAGAAACCATCCATGAGAGAGAAGATTTCACTTATGGCGCAATCGTCGACAATCTTATCGACGAAAGGGGTAGGAAAGTTGTCTTTGGGACAAGCTTTGTTGATATCCCTATAATCAACGCATACATGAATCGTGCCTTGTTTCTTGTCGATCAGGACAAGATTGGAAACCCAGTCTGTGAGAGCCACCGGATAAATAAAGATGGATTTAAGAAGTTTCTCGACTTCGAGTTTGATAGCAGCCACTTTACGTGGGTGAACTGGACGAAGGCGTTGCCGGATGGGTTTAGCGTCAGGGTATGTCTTTATCTCATGTATCACAATCTCAGGGTCGATACCCCGTATTTCTTCATAGCTCCAGGCAAAGATGTCATGAAACTCTTTGAAAAGGGAAGTGTATGTGATGACTTCATCAGAAGAACATGAAGCTCCGATATGGACATTTTCGACAATCCCAGGTTTGACGGATATGTCAAGGGGAATAGTGGGCGAGATATTACTTAAGTTCCCTTCAGAAAACACATCCTGTACGGACTTGGGAACGGTTGAGATGACGACAATGGTCAATGGGTTCAAGATCCATTGATAGTTCTCAATGGTATGTTTCTCCAGAAAGAGGATGGAATGATGATGTCCATCGTCCCAAGGGGTGTCTTCCATGACAGACATGATCATCTCGTCCATGGGAAAAATGACATGGAAAGGATCTGGAGAGAACTCACCAAGAGAGGGGGTAGAAGGTGTTGCTGACTGAATGGCCTGATAGGCAGATTTGACCGAACTTAATGGCATTTCGTTGCCATAACGAAGATGATCTCCAGGGTCAAGTACTATCCAGGGGTCGTGAAACACAGAAATTTCGTGAATAGAGGTGGAGATCATGTTAATTGAATCAACAGACGAGCGTGGAACATCGGGCGGTGGAATGGGGAAGGTACCCATTAACGAAGAGTCTTTAAGAAGGCCTACACCGACGTTCTCATAACCCGGTGGGGTTTTAGCGATGAACGGTACGTTGCCAGTACGGGTATTGGAATTAAAGAAGGCTAGTTGGTCGACGGTGACGACCTTTCCTTGATGTGGGAAATGTACCACATGGAAAAGGGTCGACACAACTGTGCGCATGGAATCGATCTAGCTGTGGCCAAGTAGAAGATTGTAATCAAGGGGAGCGTCAAAGACTTCCACTTTGACTTGGACCGTTTTTCCTTCTAACTTGATGGGCAACGAAGGAAGAACACCGTAGGGCTTAAAACCGGAGTTGTTGAAGGCTTTAAGAGTGTTCTAGGATTCATTCAAAGAAGGAGAGCCAATGGCTTTCCAGTAAGAAAGAGACATAACACATGTCGAGGCACCCTCATCGATAACGGTTCAGCAAATTTTTTTGTCAGAGACAATCACTTGGATCCGGAATGCGAGTTGAGGGGGTAACCTTGGAATGTGATCTTCCAAGTCAAAAATTATTAAATTCGTATCCGTCGGGTCGATTCCACCGATATCTTTCAACAGTGCCTTCCGTTGTGTGGGACAACTCGGAAGGACTTCGAGGGATGACATCGCAGAAGGTGCTTGGGCCAGATCTTCAACAATGTTGTAGTTCTGGGTAGCACGAGCATGAGGATTGAAAGTCAATTTCTGAACGACGCCCTTTGGGGGGGTTGTAGAACTGTGTCGAGGCTTGGGCGTTTCGAGATGAAGAGGACCGTTGGTAGGTGGATTCACATGAGAGGGTTGTACCAAGGAAGGAGGTAGATCATCAACCTTCTCTTTAGAGGGAGAATAATCTTTGGCTCGAGTAGTGAGTGCAACGTCGCTCTGCTTTGAATCGCCAGTACACATCAAAACATAGGATGTAGTAGAAGATGAGGGTTGGTCATGAATGACCAACTGATCCTGTTGTTGAGACAGGAAGGGTTGGGACAAAATGACTAGAGAAGGTGGTTTTGGAACTCCTTGAAGGAACTTAGTGACCTCGGGGCGTCGTGGACAATCCTTCATGTAGTGATCATCACCACAGATAAGACAAGGGTAGCGAGGTTTGCGCTTATCCCGATCGTCAACAGGGGTAGTTTTGGTTCACTCTACTTGAGAAGTATTTTTTTCCTCCTTATTCTTACCCCTTCCCTTTTTGGATTTTTTTTTACCGGCTGGGGTAGATTGAACTGCATTTACCTCAGAAGTCTTGTCGATGGGAGGGGTAGGAGACAGAGAATTTTGAACATTAGAAGAAGCAAGTTTGGGGTTTGTGCTTGAGGCGGAATGTTGTTGGGCCTAGAAAGTGCCAATCAGACCGTCGGCTGCATGCGAAGCAGTTGGAGTAGTTGAAGTGGTGGAAGTGGAAGGACGAGGTAAGTCAGGTAGTAAATCGTAAAGAGTTATCATTTGCGAGTAAACGAGGTCAAGATATTGAGCACGAATTATGGCCTATTCTTTCATGACTACTCCACCCATGGCGATGTCATGACCGATGTCATTCACAAATGATTTTGCAAACCATTCTTCCAGCAACTGATCAGGGAGTTCGAGTTTAATGAGATGTCGTCTTCGTCGCCACTCATGAATGTGATCGGATATATGAGTGGCTTTGTTTTGTTTGAAAGAAGTTAAAATCTCAGTCCTCGTGTCATAATGGATCAGTAACTGGTAGTGTGTGAGGAAAGCCATAGCTAGGGTGTTGAATTCAGAGAAGAAATCTAGTGGCAATTCTATATACCACTTCACAGCAGAACCTGTGAGGGTTCGTTGAAAAAAACATAAACGAATAGAGTCATCCATCAACGAGTTGGATCAACACCATAGGTGAAAAGTCATAATGTGATTGTTTGGGTCCTCTCCCGCTTTTCCGTCGAATTTAGGAATGTTTGATGGTAGCTTGGCTGGTATGGCAGGCCATTGGGGAGAGTGACGAATTGGATCATTTAGAATCCTTGACAAATCTGGAAGATCCAAAGTGGCTATGAAAGGTAACTGTCGATTCACCTGCGGGTACTGGTGGCTTTGGGGAGGAAGCCCCGTCGGCAAACCAGTAGGACCATAAGAAGTCTGCATATAATGTGAAGACCCAGGCAGATTCGGTGGTGGTTGAAGAGGATAGTAGCTCATAGGATTGTACCCTAGAACAGGGACTTGAGTTTGAGTATTCGTCCCCCAAATGGGATTGAACGAACCTGGATATGGTTGGCCCATACTAGGGGGTATTATGGATGCAGCTGGAAACTGTTGCCCCCCTTTCGATTGAGGAGGATGTTGTATCAACTGATTCCAATACTAGGCCAAGGATGGAGGTATGTTTTGACCATAAGGTGGGGTCGGTCCTCCCATCGAAGGTGGTGTTCCAATTGGGGGTAGTGTTCCAATTGGGGGTTGTGTTCCAATTGGGATTTGCGTGCCAATAGGAATTTGCCTGCTGAGAGGGGGTTGAGTCATACCACCTTGGTGAAACTGTCCACCAACGGGAATCTGGTAATTTGGTGTGAATGACGGAATAGTACCACTTGGATAAAGATTGCCAATAGAAGACAAAGAAGGTCCTCCAAAAGGAAATTGAGGGAGTGTTGGAATAAAATCGGGACGAGAGTGCCTAGAAGAAGAAGGACCACCAGGAGAACCGGATGGGGTCTGCGTAGAAGTGGGAATGGAAGCATTCAATGCACGGTATCCGGGTGGTAGTGTCGGAGTTACGTTGGGCGTACGTGGTGTGTTGATGGGAGCAAGACTAACCACGGTAAATCCAGTGTGAACACTCATAGTATCTGTTTGATGGGCCATTTCGATAGGGACTGTAAAATGATAGGTGGTAGTAAACAGTACTGTCTCTAGACTAGAGATTTCTGAACTCACAGGTGGGTTGATTTCGGAAATCACAGGTGAACCTGGACCAAAAAGGTCCCGTCGAAAAACACCCGTAGACCAAACAATATCTTGGACTTCTATGCATGGAAAGGGTCCAACTAGTGATCCAGAAGATGTAACAACTAAGTCTCTGGAATAATTCAGTCGCATAAACGGTTGCTCAGAATCAGGGTGAAGTCGAAAGTCCTCTCGAGTATTGGTGATCCGAAAATGTTCAAGAGAGTCAGTTCGTTCCACTTGTGGGGTGGTGACATCTGGGACTTCACTCCGCTGAGGAGAGCCCTTAGGTGAACTTGTAGGAAAGGGTTGAGAACCTTCCAGATGCTCTCAAGATAAACCCTGCATTCTACGTGAACGACGTGGAGGAGATATGGTAACCGAGTGACAAACTTCGCGAAGAAAATCTTATGGTCAACTTTGATAAACAAACAACACGCACTAGTAAACAAAATCTAGGAAGCAACACCAAGCAAACAAGACCTTCTAATTTCGAAGTCACTAGTTGGTAATGAAATCCAACGTCACAACAATGAGACGAGAAGGGGTTGGGCTAGGGTGGAAAATTTACGCTGGCGACCTGCTTAATGGACTTACACCCTGGTGCAATCTTCCACACATAATCATGGGTATACCCTCCAAGGAGTCTGAGTGAGTTTGGTCAACGTCGATTCCAGGTACCGTGAAGACTTTCCCCTTCATAGTCACCTTGTGTAAGACCCTAGAAAGATAGGCCACTAAGGCTACCACCGACAACAATAAAGCCTGGGGGGACAGTCGACAATCCGATCCACACGCAAGGGCAGGGTATCTAGCCCAAAATCAACTCGAAAGGCTTCCACTCATCATTGTGGGTATACCTCTGAGTGACCCCCGTAATATGTGCAATCTCTACACCGATATCAACAAAGCAGGGTGAGTAACTCTATCAATATCAATGCGACCTCGTGTTTGACCCTTGTGTGAGAAGGGCTTCCCAGGACAAGATGTTGTAAATGGAATTTAACACTCCCTAACAAAAGATGCTATTGTGTGTTTTGTGCTTTGGAGAGTGTATCTCTCTTCTTATTCCAAAGCGCTAGCCTAGCTAGATGTTGGTGTAATAGAGCCCTAGAAAAGAGTTACTAGTTAAATTTTACAATTGCACAGTGTTATTAAGGGTTGTTGTTACTCAAAGGAAGCGGAGATGAAACTTATGTCGTATAAGACTCTGACCCAACGATGCATGGATGAGAATGAAATATATCAATTTTCGTTCAATGAATCCTATGTATGGGAGGGAAAGAGAAGTTTTTCAGATTAACCTTAAACTACAAGACACAATTTCCTTTAAAATACATTTGCAACAAACCACGCATCAATAACAATTCTCTATTGTTTCTTTTTCAATAATTTCAACAATTGGTTTTCAATGTTTTCGAAAACGAAAAATGCTTTTGAAAGAAAAACTTTGTTCACTTTTCAAAAAGGACCTACACCATGATGGTGAGAGTTCAGAAAACCAAAAATGAATGAACAAGCAATAAAGAACCCAAACCAATCTTTCAATGGAAACAAAAATAACAAGCAAACCAAACTAGTCTTTTCAATTGCATAAGAAAAGTGAGTTTTCAAACAATGAGCAAATGATAAAGACAAAGAAGCTCAACTTTCTACCGATCACCGGTTCTTAACCAAACAAGCACACTCAGATTCTGAAATCAGAGAGTATATCTTTGCCAAGAAAAGTCAAGGAATGAAAGTCAAGAACAAGTGACAGGAAGAGCCTTTGAAATTCTAAGACTGTTCGTGCACAAAAACAAAGACAAGAAAAACATCAATCAATGGTCCAAGAAACTCTTTTTAGGCTCCTAAACTGATCTGGGCAATTGAAGATGCAAAAGCTCAAATCCAAAATTTTGAAAAAGAGGGTTCGCAGGCCAGTAGTATTACACAGTGCAAGAATAGGTGATTCTCGTAGGTGGGCTTTGAGTAGAGTGCGAGAACCTCGCACTAAACCTAAAAGCAGGGTACGAACTCTATAGATTCTCGCAAGCTACTGTGGAGTGCAGTGCAAGAATGTCTGAAACTAGTCAAATTTTTGGAAAAAAGACACAAAATTTGAAGAGGCCTCTGGACCCAGAGGGTCTATCAGGGTATCCTGAAGACTTAGAGATTGATATGAATGGAGAAAGGTAAGGCGAGAGCAAATGGCCAAGGAAAAATACCAAAAACCACAAAGAAAATGGGTTATCTCCCCAGTGGAGTCGCCAATTTTGTTATCGGACTAATTGGTAGGTGTGGACACTAATAGATCTCCCTAGATCCACCTGGACCTAGAACAAAATAGGACAAGACATGACTCTTTCCCTAAGTTTTGACCATTGAATTAGCTAGTAGGAAGGAACAAGTAGCATACCTTAGTATCGCTTCCTAGGGTCTCTGTTGCTCCCGCTTCACTCCGATGCTCTCGTGAGGTCAAGATCAAGACAACACAAACCAACCAAAGTGAAGATAGAAAAATATATTCAATTGTCAACTTATGTGTATGATCAAGGAATTACACAATAAAGTGAGAATAGCTTTATGGGAAAGGGACATGCCATTGTATCATATTAATTGAAATTAGAAGATTACAACCTGATCGCCTTGATGTCGCAAGATTCCTTTCGGTGGCTCTTGGCTCCAACACACACACTCGCTCAATCCTTGCATGAAGAATATCAAATCCTCTTGATAGACTTTCTAGAGTCTCCAAGATCCTGTTCAAGCTAAGTCCTTCACACAATTCTTTCACCAATTCTCCAATGAATCTTGCTTAACCTTTTCCATGAGAATTCCATCAATATATAGGAGAGAATGAGATGGTTACTTNGATAAGAATGATCCCACAATATCAGGGAATCCAGTACAAGGATAACCATTCGAATGCCAACCCATTCTTCTAGAATATTCCCTTCTAGAACCATCGAGAATTCATCTTTTTCCAAGCTTTAGAGAAGGTTCACACCCTAGCTATGTAACACAGTGTGAGAAGTTCGCACCCTAGCTTAAGGAAGCCTGCGAGAATGGGTCATTCTCGCACCCTGGTATATTAGCAACCTACGAACTCTCTTCAAAAGTATGTTTTCTGAGAAGAGATGAATGTCAATTTACTCGGGAAAAAGTTCTTATGAGGAACCTGAGTACACCATCATCAATACACCATAATGATGACCAAAATCATGGGTAACATCTAGGAGTATCAAAATTAATCTTGGGCATGGAAATACACAGAGACAAGAAATATGGTAAGCTTGGTTATCACAATAGAAGTATGTGGTGAAGATACTTAGGAAATTTAGTATGAATGATGTGAAACTGGTAAAATCCTTTTGGCTTTCCATTGTAAGTTCTCTTCAAGTTTATGTCCTGATGAAGAAGAAAAGGGTTATATGTCTCGAGTATTATATGCTAGTAGGAAGTTTAATGATTGCGATGGAGAAATGGTTAGAATTTCACATGCAGTTGGTGTTGTCAGTAGACACATGGAAAAACCAGGTCAAGAGCATGGAAATGGGTGCTTCAAACAAATAAACACAAGTATCACCTACAGTGGTTGCAGTGATTTGGTTTGTGGTTATGATTCATGAGAATTGGACAAGTGTGTCGGTCTATTAGATAGGTTACTGATGGAGACAGAATGGTCCATGCTAGAGTGAATCGTGCATGCATGTTCACGTAACGGTATTGTCAGAGAAGTTGCAAAGATGTGATGGTGTTTGTCTTCTCTTGGCTTGCGGAAAAGGTGAAGAATTAATTAAGAGCATGATATATCAGGTAAATTGTTTTCAAAGTGAATATTGTTGGAAACATGCCAACGAATTTTCCCATGCGGTCACATGCACATGCACATGCATGCAATCTATTTATGAATTTTTCATGTAACTATGTGATCTATTCATGATCAGTCTGTGTAACTAAGTGATAGATGTTATATATACGAGCATACCCATGGAGGTGTGAGTGCAATGTGTAGTGAGTGTATGAGAGAAAGACACAATACTCATATGTTGTGTGTATGAGACGAGAGAATGGTTGTATGCATGGGTTGGCTACTGTAATTCTCCTTTGAATAAGAAGAAGACCGATAATCATTGCCCGTGGTTTTTTCCTGCATTGGGTTTCAACATAAATCACTGTGTCAATTGTGAGTTTGTTGTTCTTGGTTTAATGCGTGTTTGATCTTGCTCGTTTATGCTCTGTTTTTCTTCCATTGCCCAACAATTTCTCCCATCTAAGTTGTGATCCGATATTAGATTTCCTTAGCCCTGTCTAATAATAAAGACAACCATTCATGCTAAGGTGTTGTCTAATTGTTCTAAGTTTTCTAAATTTTTATCTTTTTGTTGGAATCCCGCGATATAAATCTACACGAAATCACATTTTTTCTTGTTTAAATTTTATTTTTCAATCCAAAAATAGATTCATCTTGCTGAAAAACCTCGGGAACATTCAGAGTATACAAACTTAACCAATCAAATCTGCAGATCCAACAAATTGTCAACAAGTTTAGAGTTAAATTAATTTGTTCTTTTCTATTAATGTTTGTTCTTATTTCCCTTTGCAGAATTTGAATCATCTGTAAGAGTAAATTCTTGTGAAATTTGTTACATTGAAATAGATATATAATGCGCAAATGCAGAAGTGTTAGATTACTTTACTTAACATACACCAACATCTTTTAATTTAAATTTAAAATAAAAATGCACATGTAATTAGTGTGCAACGAATACATAATTTGATTATTATTTCTTAGGAAAAACTTCTGATGAATCTTTTGCATATATAAATTATTCAGTTTAAGTTTAAAGAAACTTAAAGCTTAATCAAGTTTAAGTTTAAAGAAACTTTTTTTTCCACAGGAAATTTCTCTTTTATATTCATAAAAATATAAGTAGTTTTCATACAACTTTCCTTTCAACATAGGACCTATAAACAAGCTATTATGATAGAATCATACATAACTAAGCATTACTCTTAAAATAAGGATAACTCTTTGGTAGCTTCCAGTACACAACAGAAAAAAAGTACAAAAATGCAAAGAAAGGAACTTTGCAATAGCACTATGACTAATAGATCCGACTAATAAGAGTTGGAATATGAGACAAAACTATTCTCTGATATATTTATAATAACTTTAAGTACTGAGTAGGACCCTCATTACCATCCTCCCAGAGAGAAAATGAAATGCTTCCAGGAAAATTTATAAGGGCCAACTTTGATAATCTATCTGCCTCTTTGTTCTCTTCTCAATATATATGAGCATATGATATATTCCTGAAGAGTGGAAGAGTTTCTAAGATCCTTTCCTTCCAGATTTCTAGAGCTACAGCCTGGATAGTTCCCCTCTTGTTTAGACATTCAATTACTATATTTGAGTCCCCTAGCAGAAAAAAATCTGAAATTGACAATCTGATGGCCAAAGTTAGAGAGGCTCAAGCCCCCAAAAGTTAATCCTTGGTGTTTGTCCCTTGACCACAGTTGAAATTCCACAAATAAGAAGTGTTACTATTAATCATAATATTTCCTCCAACCCTTTTTTTCACCCCATTGTTGCGCTGCACCATCAAACCAAGCAATGGCTTTATGACAGCAACGCCCGCTCCCTCACAACCCGCAGGTCGGAAGGTCGACGTGCACATAGGATATTTCCTTCCTCCTCGGCCCGAAGAACTTAAAAAGTTTCTTCTATTTCCCTATCAGGAAATCTGCACCCATAGAAAACTCTCCACGGGATCTCCTCTTCACACTCGGGAGATCGGACTTCGTGACTTTGCGAGGTCAATGGTCAAGTGTTGGACTCTCGAATCCCCGAAGCCCGATGACAGTCAACGCTGACCCTTTCCTATCGGGATTTTCCCTATCGCGAATTCGGCACTCGTGATGTCGAGAAACTTGTTTTACCGACCCCTGATTCCCGATACACCGAAACTCCGACACACGTGCGAGTTCGACCCTTCACGTCACTCCTCCTTATCAGCACTTCAGATTTCGCGGTATCGTGAATCCTAATGCACTTGTTTCAGGACTTCCCACTATGAAACCCCGATACAGTGTGCCGCCTATCCACGTCACTGACCCTTGTGGCCCACACTGTTCCTTAACCTTTCAGGATATCGAGTTTCGCGATTTCGCGATTCCTGTTGCAATGTTTGCAGAGTTTCAACCTACGAAACCCCGATATGGGAATTCACGAGTAAATCCGACGGCCCTTGTGACTCGGATCTACGGTCCTTCCCCTCTTGAGCTTTGAAATTTCGACGCTTCTTCCATAACCTCCCTACTCCTTCCTGGGATCTGACATCTCATGGAATTTCGCGAAATCTCCTCAGAGAATTTCGACCGTCCATCCTTCCTCCCTTGGCGATTTCTCTGAATGACCAAGTGTTCCTCCGCGGTACTTGTCCACCTGCGGTGCAAACTTCTGGAACCTTTTGTAAACTTCAATGCACAACTTATCTGCACTGTCCTTCAACAGTTTCGAAGGCCTTATCCTTCCTGAGTTTTCTTATAATTCTGAGTCTTAGAAAAAGACTCTTGTGCGCACTCCTTGCGGCAATCTTCAGATACTTCTAAGTGTTGAACTTCCTCCGACCCTGCACACACCTGCAGCAGCAGTCCCTCAATGCCTTCACTCAGGTTCACAACCCTGAGACTTCACTCGGCCTGCGCACTCCTTGCATGGCTCCTGTCCTTGTCTGCACCTTAGAGCAAATGAGAACAAAAGCTATCTCTATCTGAACCCTTCTGTCAACGCAGTCCTTTTGGACACTTCAACTACCCTCCTTGCAAGAACTCTGACTCAGATAGAGAAACAATTGAAACTCATCCCTACTTCCTTTCATATTTCAAATTCAAACATGAAATCATATACACAGCACATAAAGAAAATGTATAACAAGAAGCAAACATTCATGAGCATATCATTCAGCATCAATACACAGAGAACAACACAAAACCATGAATTTGAATCAACCTCTTTCTATTAATCCAAATATCTGTACATGGGTGTTCTTACACAGCTCTCTGCTTTTCTTCAGTCTATGCTCATAATAATGTTACAATACACAATGAGGGTGTCTATATCCTGTTTCCCTCTTGCGCTCTCAAACTGTCTAATCTAGAATTAAATTCTATCTACCTGCATTAACTACTTTAAATGCCTTCTACCTACTAAGGACGAGAGAAAATGGCTCAAGGTCTGTTTACAATTTACAAGTGTGCCTCGTCTTAATGGCTAATTTAAGATCGCGCAACAACTTCTAGGTAATTTCAAAATGTGTGTTGGTGCTTGTCCAGTTGTCTTTTGCCTTCCGCGCTAGCTCGCTTGATGTTGGTGATGCTCCTGCATCATACTCCCTTGCTTGAAAATTTTCATGGGCTCCTGTCCATGAGCTCCCACATGGTCTGTCCATGCTTATGTATCTCTACCTCTCTCTCCCAGCTGGCATCTTCAACTGGATGGTTCTTCCATTTGACCAGATACTCAAAGTACTGCTTTCGCCTGGTCCTTTTGCCCACTCTTTTATCCAGTATGCACTCCATCTGTGGCTTTTCTGCAACTGGCATCTACTTTTGCCACTGGATCATTGGCTGCTCAATCCCATCTCCTACTTCTCCAGCTCTATATGGGTACAAATCCGAGATATTGAATATCAGAGAAATTCCGATCCCATTGGGTAATTCAATCTCGTAAGTGTTTGCCCCAAATTTCCTCAAGACCCTACATGGCCTGATTTTCTTCATCTTCAGCTTATTATATGTTCCTCTCCGGAACCTTTCTTTTCTCAAATGTGTCAGAACGAAGTCACCAACTTCAAACTGAAGTTTTCTTCTATGTTGATTGGCTCTACGCGTGTTCTCCTGGCTTGAATTCTGCAATCGCTCCTTCACCTGGCTGTGAAGTTCCTTCATCGCCTCTGTGAATTCTTCTGCACTAGCACTCCTAGTCGCAGTCTATTTTGAATCCCTCAGTTCAGAAATTCCTCTCAGCTGCATGCCATAGACAACCTGAAATGGACTCTGCCATGTTCTCATGTTAACTGAGTCATTATAAGCAAACTCTGTCTGTGGTAATATGTTGTCCCACTGGCTGTGGTGCTCTGTCACCAAGCTTCTCAGCAAGTCTCCTAGACTTTTGTTCACCACTTTCGTCTGTCCATCCGTTTGAGGATGATAAGACGAACTAAATGACAAGATAGTTCCCAGCGTCTTCCATAAGGTCCTCCAAAAATGCCCTATGAATTTTGTATCTCGATCCAAAACTATACTCTTCGGAAACCCATGAAGTCGAATGACCTCTTTGAAAAATAGATTCACAATGTGAGTTGGGTCACTGGTTTTCTGACATGGAATGAAGTGTGCCATCTTGGAAAATCTATCCACCACCACAAATATTGAATCACAACCTCTTTGTGTTCTTGGCAACCCCAATACAAAATCCATGCTAATTGCATCCCATGGCCTCTCTGGTATGGGCAATGGTTGATAAAACCCCACATTTTGCTTCCTTCCCTTTGAATGCTAGCAAATTCTGCATCTGTCCACGAATCTCTTGACATCTGCTCACATTCCCGGCCAAAAATATGACTCATTCAACTTTGTGAACGTCTTGTCGTGACCAAAGTGCCCTGCCAATCTTCCACTGTGTTTCTCCTTTAGAAAATTCTCCCTCATGGAGCATTTCGGAATACACAATTGATTGCCCCTGAACAACAATCCTTCCTGGATCATATACTCTATCCATTGGCTTCTGTCCCTGAGAATTGGATTCTCAACTGCTTCATACGCCTCCTTAAAATCTGGATCATCAGCGTACATGTCCCTGAGATCATCAAAACCCAACGTTTTGAATTTGAACTCCTGAAACAGCAAACACTTCCTGCTTAAAGCATCAACCACTTTGTTAGCAGTACCAGAAATATGTTTAATCAAAAATGTGAAATTCTGTAAATACTCAATCCATTTGACATGTTTCTGATTCAACTTATCCTATTGAGTCACAAACTGCAGTGCATGATTGTCACTGTATAAGACAAACTCTTTCGGGATCAAGTAATGCCTCCATTTCTTCAATGCCTGGATGATAGCATAAAACTCCTTTTCATAAGTGGAGTACTTCACTTTTTCTTCATTCAGCTTCTCGTTGAAGTATGCTATCAGCCTATCTTCTTGACTCAAGACTACCCCGATTGCAAATCCGCTTGCATCGCATTTCACTTGAAATTTATTCTGGAAATCCGGCAACACTAGAACTAGTCATTCCATAATCTTCCTCTTCAACAGATTAAAACTTGTCTCAGCCTCCACTGTCCAGTGAAAATATTTGTGTCTTTTCTTCACTGTATCCATCATCGCTGCACTAATTCCATTGAAATTCCTGATGAACTTCCGGTACAAACTAGCTAATCCGTGAACACTTCTCACCTCAAAAATATTTTTCGGTGATGACCAATTCTTGATCACTTCCACCTTATCTGGATCCATCCTCAACTCATTTGCAGAAATAACAAACCCCAAGTAAATGAGCTCTGTCTTCGTGAATGAGGATTTCTTCATATTTATCAACAGCTTCTCCTGTTGTAATCTCTGCATCACTGTAGCCAAATGCTTCAGGTGCTCTGCCACTGTCTTACTATAAACCAGTATGTCATCCAAATACACAATGACAAATTTTCCGATGAACTCCCTCAAGACTTCGTTCATCAACCTCATGAAGGTACTCGGTGCATTTGTTAAGCCAAATGACATAACAAGCCATTCATACAACCCTTCATTGGTTTTGAATGTTGTCTTCCATTCATCACCTTCTCTCATGCGGATTTGATGATAACCATTTTTCAAATCAATCTTTGAAAAATACTTTGCTCCACTCAAGCAATCCATCAGATCATCCATCCTTGGCAATGGAAATATGTACCTAATGGTTATCTTGTTTATCGCCCTCGAGTCAGTACACATTCTCCAACCTCCGTCTTTCTTCGGACTAAGTATTATTGGAACAACACATGGACTCAAGCTTTCCCTGACCAAACCTTTGTCCAACAAGTCTTGGACTTGCCTCTTAACCTCTTCATTCTCTTGCGGCGTCAATCTCTACGCGGCTTTGTTTGGAAAACTGGCTCCTGGTATGAGATCAATATGATGACTCACACTTCTGATCAGTGGCAATGAACAAGGTAGTTCGTCCACTATGATGTTAGCGAACTCTTCCAGCAGTTCCTGAACTTCTTTTGGTAAATCATCCACCCTTGTGCTAGTCAACACAATCCTTGGTTTTCTGACCACAATGAACTGTGGATCCTCCTTCTTCTTAACCTCTGTAAGAAGTTCCTTCCCACTCATGAGAAGTACTTTGTTTCTTACTTCCGGTTTCACCTCTTTATCCTTAATTGGAAGCAACATGTGAGTCCTCCCATTCTTCTCTAGGGTGTATGTGTTCATTCTCCCATCATGAATCACATTCCTGTCATATTGCCATGGTCTACCCAACAATAGATGACAAACATCCATAGGAATGAAATCACATAAGATCTTATCATTATATCCTCCTATATTAAACTCAACTAAACATTGTTTAGTGACAGTTACCTGGTGTCCTTTCTATAGCCATGAAACTCTATATGGGCTTGGATGATCAATCGTTTCCAGCTCCATCTTCTCTACCATCTCTGTAGAAATGAGATTATCCGTGCTACCACTGTCTACAATGACCTTGCATACCCTGTCCTTGGTCTTGCAAGCAGTCCTGAAAAGTCTGGTCCTTTGGACTAAACTCTCCACCTCCTTCTCGGGTGTCAAAAGGACTTTTCGCATCATCATCGATCTTCCGCCTTCAGCGTCTTCTGCCTCAACATCCCGCCTCTGTGCTTCGGCGATGTGAGCTTCTCCAATCTCCTTCTTTTTATCTGGACACTCGTAAGACTTGTGCCCATTCTTTCCACATGTGAAGCATGTTATTACTCCACCTCTTCCTCTTCCTCTACCTCTAGTACGAGGAAAAGTGTTGTTGTCAGCATAATCTCCTCTCTGCTCATTATGTTGTCCTCTCTGTTCAACATACTACCCTCTCTGTGAGGTTCCACCTCTCTCAGTTCGATTCTGGGGTTTCTTCCAGTCCTCCTTGGGCTTATGATATTTATCCTGGGCAACTGATTTGCCTCTGGGCTGACTTCTACCTCGGCCCCTCTGACTCTGTTTTTGGCTCAACTTCTCTTCTGCTTTTAGAGCCATCTGATAAGCATCTTCCACCATTCGGATGGTTACCATGCTCATCTCATCCTGGATATCATACCTCAGGCCATTCATATATCTGGCAACTTTCTCATCATCTCTCTCCCGATGACCTACCCTGATGTTCAGTTTATAGAATTCCTCAGTGTATTCTTTCACTGTCATCAGCTTCTATCTCAGGTTCTGCATCCTCCTGAACAGAGTAATTTGATAATCTCTGGGGATGAATTTCTCCTTCAGCTTCGAGATCATTCTATCCCAGCTCTTGATCTTCTTCTTTCCCTTACAGCGTCTATCATCTTGTAGTTCATCCCACCACAACGTTGCATGTCCCTTCAATCTCGTGATAGCATGTTTGACTTTCTTGTCCTCCTCGATATCTTCATAGTCAAAGTATGTGTCTAGAGCTCTAATCCAGTCTAGAAGCTCCTCTACATCCAGATTTCCCTCATAAAATGGAATGTCCATCTTTGCTCTTGCACCCATCCATGCAATAGCTCTGATCAAACGCTCGTTTGATGCATCTTCAGCTGCAACTTCTTCTTTACATTCAGCCTCAACTTCACTTTCAGAATCACTAAGATCCCCCGCACCGACTGTGCGTCTTTGCGCTATCTCCATGTCTTCGAGTCTAGCTCGTAGATCACACATTTCTCTCTCCATCGCTGGATCTGTCATCTACCTGCCTCTTCTTCTTGGCATTTCCCCCTCCTCTGGATCGGGTGTCTGCATGTCCCTTCTCCTTGGTGGCATGGTGAATTATTTTTCTCTACTACAGAAAACAAAGAAACTTTCTAGGCTCTGATACCAACTTGACGGCAACGCTCGCTCCCTCACAACCCACAGGTCGAAAGGTCAGCGTGCACACAGGATCTTTCCTTCCTCCTCAGCCCGAAGAACTTAAAAAGTTTCTTCTATTTCTCTATCGGGAAATCTGCACCCACAACAAACTCTCCACGGGATCTCCTCTTCACACTCGGGAGATCGGACTTCACGACTTTGCGAGCTCAATGGTCAAGTGTTGGACTCTTGAATCCCCGAAGCCCGACGACAGTCAACACTGACCCTTTCCTATCGGGATTTTCCCTATCGCGAATTCGACACTCGCGATGTCGAGCAACTCGTTTTACCGACCCCCGATTCCCGATACGTCGAAACTCCGACACACGCGCGATTTCGACCCTTCACGTCACTCCTCCTTATCGGCACTTCAGATTTCGCGGTATCGTGAATCCTGATGCACTTGTTTCGAGACTTCCCGCTGCGAAACCCCGATACAGTGTGCCACCTGTCCACGTCACCGACCCTTGTGGCCCACACTGTTCCTTAAACTTTAGGGATACCGAGTTTCACAATTTCGCGATTCCTGTTGCAATGTTTGCGGAGTTTCAACCTACGAAACCCCGATATGGGAATTCACGAGTAAATCTGATGACCCTTGTGGCTCGGATCTATGGTCCTGCCCCTCCTGAACTTTGAACCTTCGACGCTTCTGCCATAACCTCCTTGCTCCTTCCTAGGATCTGACGACTCACGGAATTTCGTGAAATCTCCTCAGAGAATTTCGACCGTCCGTTCTTCCTCCCTTGGCGATTTCTTCGAATGACCAAGTGTTCCTCCACGGTACTTGTCCACCTGTGGCGCAAACTTTCGGCACCTTTTGTAAACTTCAATGCACAACTTATCTGCACTTCCCTTCAATAGTTTCGAAGGCCTTATCCTTCCTGAGTTTTCTTATAATTCTGAGTCTTGGAAAAAGACTCTTGCATGCATTCCTTGCAGAAATCTTCAGATACTTCTAAGTGTTGAACTTCCTCCGACCCTGCACACACCTGTAGCAGTAGTCCCTCAATGCCTTCACTCAGGTTCACAACCCTGAGACTTCACTCGGCCTGCGCACTCCTTGCACGGCTCCTGTCCCTGTCTGCACCTTAGATCGAATGAGAACAAAAGCTATCTCTATCTGAACCCTTCTGTCAACGCACTCCTTGTGGACACTTCAACTGCCCTCCTTGTAGGAACTCTGACTCAGATAGAAAAACAATTGAAACTCATTCCTACTTCCTTTCAGATTTCAAATTCAAACATGAAATCATATACACAACACATAAAGAAAATGTATAACAAGAAGAAAACATTCATGATCATATCATTCAGCATCAATACACAGAGAACAACACAAAACCATGAATTTGAATCAACCTCTTTCTATTAATCCAAATATCTGTACATGGGTGTTCTTACACAGCTCTATGCTTTTCTTCAGTCTATGCTCATAATAATGTTACAATACATAATGAGGGTGTCTATATCCCATTTCCCTCTTGCGCTCTCAAACTGTCTAATCTAGAATTAAATTCTATCTACCTGCATTAACTACTTTAAATGCCTTCTACCTACTAAGGATGAGAGAAAATGGCTCAAGGTCCATTTACAATTTACAAGTGCGCCTCATCTTAATGGCTCATTTAAGATCGCGCAACAACTTCTAGGTAATTTCAAAATGTGTGTTGGTGCTTGTCCAGTCGTCTTTTGCCTTCCGCACTGGCTCGCTTGATGTTGGCAATGCTCTTGCATCACTTTATCAACCGGAATATTCACATGAATAGTACGAGGGAGAAAGTATTTTACCTTGTTTCCATAAATATTAAATGCTCTAGTAGCTTTGTAAGCAACCTTTTGAATAGAGGGAGAGCCTGCCTCGAAGATAGTAGTATTTATTTCATTCCAAATGTACCAGCTGAGAAATGCAGGTAGCATGGGGAAGGATGGATTCATCTTTATCCAATTTTCATAACAATCGTGAACGAATTTTCCAATCCATCCTCTTGGTAATTTTAGCTCATTTGTTACCATGTTCTGTACTGCAATGGTGAATGGGAAATTTACAAAAATGTGCTTACCTATCTCACTACTACGATTGCAAAGGAAACACATGCCTGGACCCACCCATCCTCTTTTTTGGAGATTTTTCCACAATAGAATCTTATTTTCTGCTACCAGCCAAGTAAATAACTTAATTTTTAAGGGGCATTCCCATTTCCAGAAATTTCTCCTCCATCTGATCACTTTTGTCAACCAGAGATTTGTTGCTACTGCATTATACACATTCTTTATCATTAGTTGACCTGTGTTATCTCCTCCCGTCCATAGTAAGGCATCCGAGCGGTCCTGAAGATATATACTAGATCTTTTCATACCCTTTCTATATTTTTCGCATTAAGTGGCTAAATCACCTTCAAGCTCCAGGTCTGTGTCATCTAACCAGTTTGATCTAAGGGATCCCTGGACTTGGTCACAGCTCGCTTGGTATAGCAAGTGTACATTTTTGTGGTTCGGGCACTCAACTAACTCATCTGATAACAACGAATCCTTTCCCATTCCCAAAATAACATCTCTCCCAATAACAATCAACTGCTCTATGCCCGGGTTCCATGCCAGATATTGTAAAACAAGCGGTAATGAATTAATTAAAATTTTCCAAGTATGAGATCCATAAGTCTCCCTTGTCGATGTCAATATTAACCATGAATGGACCTGTTCATGGGGAAAATATTTGTCTTTTGTCACCCTATTCCATATTCCAGGTTTAGTCAGAACTCTCCATAAAGTATTTGATGCCAAGGCCCGATAGAAAATGTATATATTTCTTAGCTCCCATCCTCCATAAATCTTTGGCTTCGAAACAGATTCCCACTTGCATAAATGATATCTTCTACTCTTCTTGTTGCCAGACCAAAGAAAGGAGAATACCAACTTTCTACTTTTTGTTAGAACCGACAGCGGGATATGAGCTAATGCCAACCAATAAACTAGGAGACTTTCCAAGACATACTTAACAAGAACATACCTACCTCCCAATGATAATAGCCTGTTACACTAGTGGTTGATTCTGTGTTCAAACTTTTCTATAAGCTAGCTCTAGTCTTCAGCTCTATAGTTGTCTAGTTTTAGAAAATAACCCAGGTAATTGAAACCCCCCAAAAGATCTTTGAAATCAAAAATATATAAAACTTTCAACTCATATAGATTTTCCTGTTGAATGCCCATATGGAGGAAGGTAGATTTTTTAATATTGACTCTCATCCCTGACACCCGACAGAAAAAATTGAGAATTTTACTTATCTCGATCCATTCAGGTAGCTTTACACTTGTCATAATGATCACGTCGTCCACAAATAACAAGTGTAAAATATTTCATAGTTTGGAGATTTTGATCCCTATTAGAACCCCCTCGGCTTCTCCCTTCTTTAGAAAAATACTAAGGCCTTCCATCACAAGAATAAATAAGAAGGACGACAAAGGACAGCCCTGGCCAAGCCCTCGCTTGCTTTGGAAGAAGGTTGTCGCCTCCCCATTGATCAGTATAGCAAAAAAAGTAGAAGTTACACAACCCATTATCCAATTTGTAGTTGCCAACCCAAATCCACATTGTAGGAGGACAAGCCTTAGAAAGTCCCAATTAATACAGTCATATGCCTTCTTAAGGTCCAACTTTAATATAATAGCTTGTATTTTTTTTGTCTTTATGTTGTGCAGGCACTCTTGTGCCATGCCTATAACGTCTAATATCTTCCTTCCCTTAAGGAATCCCAGTTGTTCTTTTGATAGCACTCGAGAGAGGATAGGATGAATTCTCTTTGTTATTATTTTTTATATTATCTTATAGCATAGATTACAAAGGGAAATTAGGTGAAAATCAGAGAACTTGCTAGGACAGTTAACTTTAGGGATTAGTGCAATAAAACTAGAGTTCATATTCTTTATAACTTCGCCTCTTAATATTGAATCCTCCACAACATCAAGCAAGGCCTACCCAACTAACTCAAAATAACAAAGAAAAAATTCAAAAGTCCAACCATCAGGCCCGGGACTTTTATCCTTTGTGAATCCTTTCAAGACCTATAGAATTTCATCCTTTGTGCATTGATTTTCAAGAGATGAGACATCCTCCTCCTTAACCATCCTGGGGAAAAGCCTTGCAATCTCAACCTCTTCACCAATTAGATTTGATTATGTGGCATGATAGAAGGTTTTAAAATGGTCGATAGCGACATTATTTATGTCCTCTAATTTCGAATGGGTCCTTCCCGATTCATCTTCAATCTCCCATATGTGCTTTGTATTCCTCCGAAAGCTGGCAAAATGATGGAAGAACTTAGTATTTTTATCTCCACTAGCAATCCAAATTGCACGACTTTTATGTCTCTAGCGCTCCTCCTCCTCCAGAAGCTTATTTTTACGTTCATCCTCCAGAATTATCACTTTGTACTCATAGTCCTCAATCTACATTCCATGTGCCTTCAAGCGAAAGACATCATCTAAACTGCCTTCAATTTTTTCCATCTCCAGGCATTCCCCGTTCCTTTTTTCATTTGACCATATCTTTTCCCGAGCTTTCAAGCTAGCTAATTTCCTTACCAATATTCTTTGCGCTCCCTCTTGTAGATTTAGAGTTGTGTCCTTCCATAGCTTACTCACCAATGAATCAAAGGAAGCTTCTTGTAACCAAGTTGGATTTAGTTTAAAAGGATATGCAGCCATAGATCTATCTTCTCCCAATTGGAGAAAAATTGGCACATGATCTGATATAAAGGGGTATTCAACCCATGCTCGGAATCTACAATAGGTGGTAAGCACGGTCTCCACCAGGTAGAACCTATCTAATCTCTTTATTATTCCTTCTGATCTGGACCTACCATTCCTCCATGTCGGTACCACCTCAGCCAGAGCCACATCCACCAACTTGTTTTTTGAAAATAACTCTTTAAAAAAGCTCGCCAGAGCATCTACCTGGGTTGTCTCACCCCAAATATCCTCTGAGTTGGTTGTTAAATTCAAATCACCTACCAGAATCAAGTCATCAACTGCTAAAATACCAACTCTATCAACTTTTTCCTAGAATTTTTACATTCTTGGCAAGGTCCATAAACATTCAAGAGAGACACCTTCCTTTTCGTCGCTAAGCTTGAACCTGTCAAAAAAATCCCACCACAGCTTAGGACGGGCACTAATTCAAAACAAGTAGGATCCCAAGAAACAAGGAGCCCACCATACTTTCTAACTGAGCTTACAACACATATCATCCAATCAGGCATGAGCGTAAACATGAAATTTCTAGCCTTATCCGCATCCACCAAGGTTTCTTGTATAAAAATTATAGTAGGTCGAGTTTTCTCTAAGAGTCTTCTCAAGGAGACCAATTTTAAAGGTCAAACTTAAAGCTTAATCATTGCGCAAATACATATTTCATCAAGTAAATTACACGCATAGTATTTCACTGATAGTAAAATTTCATTAAACATCTTCTTTGTAAGTGATAGATTAATTAAAACTTCACTTTGCACAATTATGTATAAGTTCAAGTCTATTATTGTGAAATTGTACGAAATCTCATAATTTTTTTGATCGAATAAACCTTAGAACTATTTACAAGTGCTCTCCATATGATTTTATAAATTATACTTGATATTGATAACAATGGTTATATTCTTATATGAATCTTCCGTGTAATTATAAATGTTGTTATAATGTACAAAGTATAAAATTAGGAATAACGTCATTCTTAATCATTTATGAACTAATTTTAAAAGCTTAAATTATACTTGATATTGATAACCATAGGTAAAATATCGGGTAAAATATCGGAATATAGAAATAGAAATGCCTAATATTGTTAGTGTTGTTCAAGTTAAATAACTGTGATATATTATGCCTGATATTGATTACAACGGGTAAAATGTTGGAATATAGAAATAGAAATGCGTAATATTGTTAGTATTGTCCGAGTTGTAAATATCTGTGATATAGCTAACTTTTTCATTAAGTTTGTAGAAAAATATTCAAATTTATTATCGATATTATTCAGTTTATAAATATATGCACTATAACCAGTTTATTAGTAAGTTGTAGAAAGAATGTTTAATTTAACTATTTTAGTGGTGGGTATTTTATATATATATATATATATATATATATATATATATATATATATATATATAAGTGATGTAAAGAAATTTATATTTTGAATAATATTTTTAAGGATTTTAATAATATGGTTAGAGGTTTTATATTTAATATAGAAGTCTTAATAATATAAAGAGTTTAAAGTAAGTTTAGATTTGAATTGTGACTTCGAAGGAAGAAAACATGTTTTAACCATTAGACTTACTAATGTATGTATATAAATATATATGATGTTGTCCATTGGTTGTAGCTTGGGTGGTTGGGAGGAATGATTTCTATTCTCCCCATCCACTTAGGTTAAATTCCTTTTGAGTGACATGTTTGTGCCCTTAATGAGAGTATAACAATTTTCTTAATTTTTTTTTTATTGTAGGAAGGTTAAGGACGTTTCTCTTGAATTTGTACTAGTTGTCAACCTTGTCAGTCTTTAATATTAAGGAAAAGTGATTCTACTACAAGTTATATATATGTGTTGAAGAATTTGATCCATTATTTGATTCTAAAATTTACATGCTCTTCACTTTGATCTTCCTATAACATTCATTTATAGGAAGATCAACAAGATTATCCAACAAATCTTTCTTTATGTCCTAATTCAAGGAATGAAATATGAAATGATGATGATTTAATAACCGAAAGTAATGAAGATATGTTTTTACAAAATGTATCAAATCAAACTCACCAATTACAAATATATTCAGAAACAGAAGGAAAATTTTCAATCTTTCATGCAGAAGGAAACTTAAAGGAAAGCTTTCACCTCCAAAACTTGAAGGGAAGCTTATGCCTCCAAAATTAAAATGAATCTATGGTAGTTATTAACTAAATACATTAATTTACAATTTTTTTAATGCACATGAACACAGAGTTATGCATTTTTTATTTTTAATACACATGAACATAGAGTTACACTTGCATAGCCATGTAGCTCTAAACGTAAAATTGTTACTTTAACAATTTCACCTTTTACATGAGTAATTTAAAGGGCCATGTATATCCAAACTAATATATCAACCTCTCAACCAAATGAGAGGATTAGGAACACAACCTACACAATTTAAGTGCCACTTTACCTACCATTCACGCTACCCACACATGCAATCACAATAACAACTACCTTTCCAGAATTACACTACGCTTTGAAAGAGGAAAGGAGGTGTGGCTTCCCTTCCCTCCATGGAAAAGCAAGAAGATTCTGAAAGCATTGCATTTAATTTGGCTTTCTATATATTGCACAATTTAGAGCCCAATGTCTACAAATTTATTATGATAGTACAACATACCATCGTAAAGGCATCTCAAGCTTAAATTTGATTAGGCCAGAGGAATGCACCTATCACATAACTGCGCTTCTGTTGGAAATATCCCCTTATGGGCAGTCTATATTCCCTAAACAGATTGTCAAATTTCCACTCAGCCATCTCTTCATATTCGGCCTTTGAACCAAGAGAAATGATGGTACCAAGCTAACCTTTGAACCAATCTACTAGTTGATTAAATACACTCATCTATCAACTCATTCAAGTTGACGAAGTCTGAGTCAACTCTGACTGATTTTTAAAACACTAGGTAGAAATTGATGCAATATAATCACTTTAGAAGAGCCAAAGAGGGAATCCTCAAGGAAACATCCTCTCTCTCTCTCTGCAATGGCATTTCCAACAAGGAAAGTCCATCTTTATCAATCCCACATCGTACCCTAAGGTCTACCTAGTAATGTGAATAAATATCATGCCAAATTGATTTGTATTTTTTCGTAAGAAAGTTATGCAAACAATGTGTTTGACAAAATTCCTAAACCGAAATGTACTTATATAACCATGCCAAGTGTGTTTTCTCTTGTGCAATATGGATGGGTTGTTCTTATTGATGAATTATTTATGGATTCTTCATGCCCAATTTGTCCTTGGAAAAATCATAGCGATTGTGAACACTTTGTTTCCAATAAGAAAGCCAAATGAAAACCAATTTTATTAGAAGAAAATTGCATCCCTTTGAATACATAACTTCTGAGTTTAAAATCTGAAAATAAACAATTTTTCATGGAAGAAAGTTATATTCCATTGAAAGCTTGATATCTTAGTTTGCAATCCATCACGAAATTGATTTCCATAATGATAAATCACATCAATTTTGGATGTAATATTTGAGGTGCATTTTATGGAAAATTAATGTTGTAATATGTGCAACTATGGTCAATTAAGTGTGATTATGTTTCGAATGTAAAAGAAATTGAAACTATTTCAGATTGGGATATTGATGCAATTTGTTGATTTTTTGTGGATTGGTATTATATTCTCAATGTTTATTAATGCATCTCAATGAAAGCTAGAATTGTTCTCTTGCATTGGTATTGATCCAAGTAACAAGAGAACCCATCCTTATTAATAATTTTATTCTTTGATGGCGAGAAATTCCATATGGATAATAGGTATTCATAAAGATATGATGTTGAGTAATGCATTACTTATCATGGTTATGATAAGTTGTAATGTATATAAAATAAATATTATTCATAAACATATATACTTAAATTAAATTAGAGAACTTAGGATATTAATTATTAAAAGGTGCATCATATAAATAAAGACATGGCTTTACATGAAAGGCCACCTTGAGTCCTATAAATACCAAGGTTATTTATCATTTTAAATCATCATCTCTTATTCACTATTAAATATATTTATTACTTGTCCTATATTGATTTTAACCTAATCATCCTTTTTATATTGGATATTCAAGAAATGAACCTTGCTCATATTTAGTAAATGAACTTTGTTCATTTCATTGGTATCAAAGCTACATGTGATATCGATCTATTCCCCCTTTTTTAAGACCAAGTTTGATTAATCTTTTGACCACACTTCAAATTTTTTCAAAGTTTCTCTAGGCCATTGATCACAAATCAAGACTTTATCCATTCTAAGTTCAAAAGATTATGTTGAAGAAATAACTTCATTGCCAAGAAAATTTGAAGAAATATCAAAGAAAATATCAAACATTTTCGTTGATCAAAAATACTATTATGCTATTGGAAGAAGACGAGAAATTAAAAAAAATTGTAACATCCCGCTCTAGTGCACTAAGCGAACTTATTCTTTGAGGACACTTGCTCGCAAGTGATCCGGATTATTATTCTATTAAAACTTTTGATTTTGATTATGAGGCGTTATGGGTTGATGACATGTTGTTTTACCGCCTCGACATAGACAGGTGCTATTGACTCGGTTTTACTAAGTGTGCAGGATTATGGACCTAGAGGATGTTGAGGCATCGATGGAACCCCTTGGACTCTAGATCGAGTCAGGGAATGTACCATTGGGGTTTGATTGTTTTACTGTGATTTTCGTGCTTCTGATTAGATGATATGATATGAATATATTCTAACATGATTCATTGATGATGCAGGCTGACGATAGCTTGTCGACCAGACTCACATGTGGAGTAAAGGGGTCACGCACGACTACTAGAGTTGTTGAGGGAGAGGTGTGGATAGCAGCCCTGCCACAGCCTACTAGCACTCCCACCGTGGCTCGAACTGTAGGTTAATGATTACCTAGTTCGAGAGGACCCACAATGCCGTGAGGGCAGACTGTGACAGTCGCTCACGATGATTCTAAGGGGCGTGCAATAAGGCGGGGACCTTATTCCTTAGAGGCCCTTAATCTCCCACAAGTTCACTTGGAAGAGTATTGACTCCAGGGGTTATTGATGTCTACCAAGTCAGTCAAGAGGCGAGTGGCACCCTTGGAGCACGTAGTGCGTCCTGAAGGGCATGTCGCGCAAGAGCATAGATGAGGTGAGTGGCACCCTTGGAGAACCTAGTGCATCCTGAAGGGCATGTCGCGTTGTGGATAATAGAGGAATGAACCTAGATGGCCTTAGGATGAATAACGTGTTAAGTACTTTTAAAACAATTTCCCTAATTAAATGTCGCCCATCACAAAAATTAAGGCCTAGGTCTAAATCATGCTAGTGGTAAAATTTTATCCTTTTTATTTAAAAAAAAATAATTGATATTTAA
>ML802653.1:214432-225640 GCA_009831015.1 Picea engelmannii | reverse complement strand
AGAGAATTTGGGGACACCTAGGAGTAATTCTAGGAGAAACTCTAAGTGGGTGAGGGAAATAAAGATAATTAATTAATTAAAGAAATTAATTTATGGAGGAATGTAGGGGATGGGGGACACTTGTACGGAGAATCAATTTTAGGAATTTATTTTTAAAACTTTAATTAAATGAGATTTTAGGAAGGAAACGAAATTCGAAACTCTATATAATGAAGGAAGGAGAAGGATGAAGGACCATCTCCTGTTTGTGTAACGTTACGCTGCAGAATTATCTACTTGCCTGATTTAACTTGTGGGAGTTGGGATACCCAGCTCGGTGAGGAGTGGTATCTCAGCCTTGTGAGGCGATCTGGGAGCTAGTCAGAATCTCTAGATGGTGTGTGTGTGGCCCCTTTGTGGCTCGGTGGGTTAAGGGGGAAGAAGAGTACCCCTAGCATTGGCTGGGAGGTACCGATGAAGTCTCGACAGTCGACGAGCGGGAGTTGCATGGAGCGTGCGGGATGTCATTCAAAGTGGGTGATCAGGCAAGAGTACGCTCTCTTCATTTTTGTTTGGTAGATTGTATTAGGACTTATTCTTGGATCTACTTATTTATTGGAGAAGTAAATTGATGTCTTCCATGGCCTTCGTTTTCCCGCATGTCTTGATCACCTGGTTATGATTGATTGTGTCATTCATGGTTGCTTAGCTTTCATCCCTAGCTCACCAGTCCTCGCTTGAGCAGTCGGCCAGGAGCCTGATCTACGGTCGTTGCCTTAGCGTTAAAATACCTATGGATCTCAACGCCCTGATTTTCTATGTAAGGATTATGAAGCGAAGGATGAACCTATCAGCCGTCTACCTCTATTATTGTCCTTGCCTGTTTGTTTGACTTGCACCTTCTGGTACAGCCTCTACGTATGGATTATCTTGCTTCCTTGTTGTTTATTTTTTTGTGCCTTGACTAATAGAATCCATGTGATCCTTTCGATGAGTTATCCTTATGGCCCTGGCGTCCTCTTACTGATGTCAACATTTTTATATTGGTATCTCGAGATGTAAAAAGTATTTAACTTTGATCTGCGTTTCAGTTCTTGTTGGATTGACTTGTTTTTATTACTTCTGCGATTGTCATTATGTAATGGATGTAAAAATCTTACCTCTGCAATTGTAATTATGTAATAGATGTAAAAAAAATATTATCTATGCTATTGTAATTAGGTAATGATGTAAAAATATTACTTCAGCGATTGTAATATGTGATAGATGTAAAATATTACCCCTGAGATTGTAGATATGTAATGGATGTAAAAATTATTACCTCCGTGAAATTCAATATGTAATAGGTGTAAAAATGTTACCTCTATGTTTGTTTTTATGCTTGAGGGATAATTATAGCCCTGCATTTATGCGTCGAATGTGAATTTATTTACTGCAATTTATATCTAGTGTGAGTGAGAGATTTTATCCTGTAACTTCAGCGATAGCAAAATGTTTATATTCAATAGACAACAATTGGGATGGAGATTGTTATTATGTAACCAGATGTTATATCGATCCCAAACAGCGGTGGCTTGCTACACCTCCTTGAATGCTTTAAAATTCGCCAATTCCAGTGGTTATTGGATTGAAACAATGTTTTTTTTTTCACTAAGAAACGCTACTGTTGATCTCGGTGTTTGGGGGCAACTGCTTCTCTCTGCGTGAGGGTTGACTGCAGCAGCCTCTGTAGCTTACACTTGAGCTCGGTGTTTCTATCCTCTCACTTGTGTGTCCCCTACCCAGTTCCTCCTCTGCGTCTTGACGACCTGTGTGTCCTTCACACGATCCCTCACTTTCGTGTTTTCGGCTGGATTTTAGTTCCTTCCATCTGTGTATTTTATCAGGGATGGCGTGATTATTCTTAACCTATACTTATTACCTGCTATGGCGAGTACCTGCGGCTTTTATCAATCTTTATAATATTGTTAGCATGCCTATGTTTTTTTATTTTTATTCTTCTGTGTTTCATTTTAATACCCCAGTCCCCCTTTTGCTACCTCCATGATGTTTTAGCAGCTGACGGTTGCCTGGCAAATTCACCTTGAAGTCTGCGTTTTTATTTTCCGTGGAATACTGCTAATTGCCTTGAAAACGACTGTCTGATACCTTGGCGATTTTACCCTGGTGAAGACTTGACTTTTCCTTAAAAAAAAACAAAAGGTTATCTGTTACCCTAGCATTTTCTTGTACCTAACAGCGATAATGCCCATGCATGTCCTTTCCTTACTTTACCTGACAGCGATTTTAATTGGCAATAATGTTCTAGACAACGTTGTTAGTCTTCGGCAATAACAATTATTGTTCTTGGTTGACCGTTTGTTAATGGCCTCAATTGCAATGTTTAATGCTAAATTAATTACCTTATTATTCGCCAGAATAATTGCTACAGCACTGGAATGGTCAACAGATTCCTTCTTGATGATTAAATGGCCACTATTTGCCTAAATGGATGACTTTGCCTATCAAACTGTAATGACATCAGTCTAGGCTACCAGCTTGCTTCGACGTTTATGACCTGAGTTTTACCTTTACCTGGCAGTGGCTCCTTGAGGGTGCGTGGCAGTAAATCTTTTAGGTGCATGGCCTTAGTCTCTCATAGATTTTTTATGGCATTATGGCACTTAAACCTCTTAGCCGATTTCTTTATCGTTGTAGGCAACTCTCATTTCGGTACCAAGAATAAAGATATACGCATGTGGAATTTATTGAGTTAATAAATGCTTAGTTGTTGCTTTTGGCCTTGATGTAGTAATGATGTTATAGCTATATTAAATGATAGGTTAACTGTCATGATTAGATGCCTTGCTAATTGCTTACATTATTGTATTAATGGTAGAATACTACATCAAGACTGTTACTATTGTTATTTAGTTAATGGCCAGAAGGTGGGTTGGATGTTAAAGTCATTAATAGCATTATAATCTTAGACATTGTAGTTTGATATAGTGAATATTGTTCATATTTTGGCAATGGCTAAGGTTAGACCGTATTAATGTTAGATTATATTTGTATTTAATGTCTAATCATGATTTATACTTGCTAGTTTGTTGATTTTAAGGTCAATTTAGAATTGTCAAATAGTTGACTAGCTGAAATTTAGACTTGCTAAATTGGATATGTAATTGATGCTAGTTGGATTTATAGATGTCACCTAATTGGTAACTCAGACTCGCTAAATTTGAGTCGTAATTCATGTTAAGTTCGGTTGGTAAATCATTGACTAATGGAATTTAGACTGGTTAATCAATCGGTAATTAACGCCAATTTAAATCGTAGATATTGACTTTTTAGCCTTGATTAATGGTTGGGTTGTTGATGAAATCGTTTTTAGCTTGTGCTTTCCATTGAGGGTGTTGTTGTTTATTATAATTAATGATTTTCCTTAGCTTAGTGGGCTTGGTCTGCTTGTGTCGGGCGAGATGTAGACACCTCCTTGTTCCTCAGAACAGTCGCCAGCCTTGAGACCTTAAATGGTCAAAATAGATGGGAACCTGGGCTTGAGCATTGCTTATGTGTCCTGGAGGTCCTAACCATCGTAGGGTAGGACGGGTGGGTATTCATTCTTATTCTTCATTGGTTGAATGTCGTACATGGATCCCAGGTGCTTGATGTGTTTTTATGTTAGGTCGTTATGTTGTTGTGGCGTGAGTTGCATGCATTGTGTTCATCTTCGTATGGCGATGTTGAGTATATTGTCACTATTACCTTCCTACACACAAAAAAAAAATAAAAAATTAAGGGTGCTTTTACCGGTTGTACATCGTAGGAGTCTCATCGGATGGGGTTGTTACACATGGTATCAGAGCAGGTTCAACCCTACGACTATAGATCACCAGGCTTTCCACTGCAGTAAACCCATGAGCATTAACCCTTGCATTAAGTAAAAACCTTAACATGTCCTCGTGGAGATTGCATTTAGAGGGCGCCCCTGAGGGTCCACAATGCACAATAGCTAGTACCGATAGCATCCTCCTAGATCTCAAGAGAGATGAGTTCTAGCGTCCATGAGTGTTATGGACGGACGTGTCGTCGAATCATAGTAGTAGAGCAAGGCGTGTGCTTCACACTTAGAATTTACGACCTCCAGCATGAAGGTCCACATGGTGGTCTTTCCACTGAAGGGGAGCACTCTTTTATGGCGGAAGACGCTCCTGCCCCTTTTGAACCTAGCCATCGGCGACGTGTCATGGGAACTGTTCGAGGGACGGTTCCAGGAGAGGTATGTTTCTAAGAAATTCATTGAGCGTCAGCTCAACAAGTTCGATGCCTTGCGACGAGGTAGCCACATAGTGCCCGAGTACGAGGCCCGTTTTGGAGCTGCTTTGATATGCTCCACACCAAGTTACCCAGAAACTTAAGGTCAAGAAGTTTGAGTTGGGCCTTATTGTTAGAATTCATCTTTGACTTCGGGTACTAGGAGTATTGGACCAAAGAAAGGGTGTTGGACGTGTGGGGAGCCACACTACCAGCGCGACTGCCCTGTGGAGAGGACTAGAGATTTCAGATCAGTTGGACCCTCTACCATGGGAGATATAGGCAAGGCCCATCGGATTTATGCAGCAGTGAATAACCACCAGGCAGAGCATCAGTCGACTGTGCTCCAGATGTCAGGTATCGTCGCTGACCAGACTCTTAGTATTTTGATAGATCTCGGTGCTACCGAGAGTTTCATTTCTGGTGCAGTACTAAAAAGGATTAAGGTAAAGGCAGTCGAACAGGATGAGTTTAGCTTCGTAGAGATGGATTCGAGAGCCAAACAAAGGGTTGGAGGAAAGGTTACAGGATGTACCCTTAACCTGTGAGAGTTTGTCACCAGGGCCAACCTGTACGTCACGATATTAGGATCTTATGACGTTGTGATTGGTATGGATTGGTTGGAATTGCATGAGGTGATACTCAACTGTAAGACAAAATGGTTGAGCTTGGTCGATGACGAGGGACAGATACGTGTGATTGTAGGTTGGAACCTGGGAGTTTCCCTGAGGTTCATCTCTTCCTTGCAACTTTGAAAGAGCATGTGCAAGGGGTGCAAGATTTATGAGATCCTTGCGTTAAATGAGAAGGGGGTAGCGGAAGGTCTAGAACACCTTCCAGTGGTGAGAGAGTTGCAGACGTCTTTCCGGAGGAGTTACCTGGGATGCCGTCGAAGAGGGAATTTGAGTTTACCATAGACCTAAAACCGAGGACTGAATGATAGCAAGAACGACTTAACGGATGTCGACCCCATAGTTTCAAGAGTTGAAAATGCAACTAAGGGAGTTTCTAGACCTAGGATTGATACGTCCAAGCGTGTCACCATGGGGTGCACCTGTTATTTTCATACGAAAGAAGGATGGGTCCTGAAGGCTCTGCATTGACTACCGTCAATTGAACAAGGCCACAATCAAGAATCAGTATTCATTGCCGAGGATTGATGATATGTTCGATCAAATGAAGGGCGCGATGGTGTTCTCGAAGATCGACTTGCGATCAGGATACCACCAATTACGGATTAAGGAAGATGACATCCCTAAGATCACCTTTAAGACAAGTTTTGGACACTACGAGTTTACTGTTTTACCGTTTGGGCTGACAAACGCCCCTGGGGTATTTATGAGTTTGATGAACGGGGTGTTCCACGAGTACTTGGACAAGTTCGTCCAAGTATTAATTAATGGTATTTTGATCTACTCTCGAATGACAGAGGAGCATGACGAGAACTTGCGCTTGGTACTGCAGTGTCTACGAGAGCACAAATTATATGTCCAAATGCTCTTTTTATCAATCGAAGATTCACTACTTAGGGCATGTCATCTCTGGCGAAGGCATCGTCATGGATCCAGCCAAGGTCGGGGCTATTATGGAATGGCCTACGCTGACGAATGTCCCAGAAGTGCATAGCTTCATGGGTTTAGAAGGATACTATCGATAGTTCGTCAAGGGGTTTTCGAAGATAGAAAATCCGATCACGGAATTACAGAAGAAAAATAAGAAGTTTGTTTGGACTGATAAATGAGTGGAAGCATTTCGGAGGCTCAAGGAGTTGTTGACAACAACACCGATACTAAAGGTCCCTGACATGGACGCGAACTTCCGGGTATGCACTAACGTATCCAAGGAAGGCTTAGGCGAAGTCTTGATGCAAGATGAATGTGTGATCGCTTACATTTCAAGGAAACTGAGAAGGCATGAGGAGAACTATGCGACGCACGATTTGGAGTTGTTAGCCATTGTATATGCCTTGAAGGTTTGGAGACACTACCTTGTTGGACAAAAATTTGAACTAAAGACTGACCATTGTGGACTACAAAACATCTTTGCGCAAAGCACCCTAAACGTGCGAAAACGGCGTTGGTCAGAATTGCTTAGCGAGTAGGACCTCGAGATTACTTACATAAAAGGAATAGTGAACCGAGTGGCAGACACATTGAGTCAGAGACCTCACATATTTTCGGTGCTGCCTCTCCAGACGAATCTATGTGAAAAGATTCTAACTTTACAGCATGACGATGATTGGTACAAAGAGGTCGAGGGTTTTATCAGAGAAAACACAATGATGGTACCACGATTTGAAGGATTTTCATTTGATAGCGATGGTTTATTGAGGTTTAAAAGTCGGATCTATGTACCGTCAAACGACGAGTTGAGGATGATGATCCTGAGCGAGGCTCATAGAGAAGTTTACATGGCTCACTCGGGAGTCACGAAGATGAGGGAAAACATTAAACCCTTATTCTTCTGGAAGGGAATGAAGGTAGACATAGTCAACTATGTGGCCAGATGTCTAGAATGTCAGTAGGTAAAGGCTAAACCTAGACACCCAGCAGGATTACTACAACCACACACTATTCTGGAATCAAAATGGGAGGTTATTTCGATGGATTTTAGTGTTGGATTTCCACTGACAGCAAGGAGACATGACTTGATTTGCATAGTGGTTGACACTCTGACGAATAATTCTCACTTTATTCCTGTGCATATGACATAGGAGGCACTTGACATAGCTAGAGTTTTCATCGGTGAGATTGTGAGGCTGCATGGCATGCCTAAGAGGAATATATCCGATCGAGGATCGGTGTTTACGGGATGATTTTGTATGAGTTTCCAAGAGGGCTTGGGAACCCAACTTAACTTGAGTACTACGTATCACCTGGAGACTGACAGGTAGATTGAATGAATGAACCAGACCTTGGAGGACATGTTGCGCCTATACGTGATGGACCAACAAAGGCGTTGGGAAGAATTATTGCCACGGGTGGAATTCGCATATAACAAAAGTTACCAAAGAACCATTGAGATGGCACCTTTCGAGTTTCTTTACAGGCGACCGTATCAGACGCATTTGAGTTGGGATCGGCTTGAGGATAGGGTCTTGGTGGGACCAGAAGCGATCCAAGAAGTGGAAGAGAAAATGCAACCAGAAGACAAAGGATTAAGGACACACGGGATCAATAGAAGAGTTATGTTGATGTGCTTCATGTCGACCGTAGTTACGATGTGGCGATCGAGTATTTTTTTTTGCGGTAGAAACCGCAGAAGAGTTCGATCAAATTCGAAAAAGGGGATAAACTATCTCCTAGGTTCATGGGATCCTACGAGATTTTGTAAAGGAGAGGTTGTGGCCTAATGACTAGCCTTGCCTGATTCTTGAGGCACATGCACGATGTCTTTCATGTCTCTATTTGAGACATTATGATTAGTGATCCTACACATGTTTTGACTTGAGCACCTTGTGGTGTCAGATAAGGGTGCACTCATGGCTGAGCTGATCTGCATCCTGGATAATCGTGTTCGATAGCTATGACGTTGAATGGTAGATTAGGTCAAGGTCCAGTGGAACAATTATAGTCTGCACTCGGTGACCTGGGAGGACGCAGATGATATGCGCCAATAGTTTCCATTTTTGTTTAATAGATGGAATTATGATACTGTGATACACATTATTCAGCACTCATACTATGAAACTTTGGGATGAAGTTTAGACCAAGAGGGGGTGAATGTAACATCCCTCTCTAGTGCACTGAGCAAACTTATTCTTTGAGGACACTTGCTCACAAGTGATCTGGATTATTATGCTATTAAAACCTTTGATTTTGATTATGAGGCATTATGGGTTGATGACATGTTGTTTTACCGCCTCGACATAGACAGGTGCTATTGACTCGGTTTTACAGAGTGTGTAGGATTATGGACCTAGAGGATGTCGAGGCATCGATGGAACCGCTTGGACTATGAATCAAGTCAGGGAGTGTACCATTGGGGTTTGATTGTTTTACTGTGATTTTAGTGCTTCTGATTAGATGATATGATATGGATATATTCTGACATGATTCGTTGATGATGCAAGCTGACGATAGCTTGCCAACCAGACTCACATGTGGAGTAAAGGGGTCACGCACGACTGATAGAATCCTTGTGATCCTATCAATGAGTTATCCTTATGGCCCTGGCGTCCTCTTACTGATGTCAGCATTTTTATATTGGTATCCCGAGATGTAAAAGGTATTTAACTTCAATCTGTGTTTCGGTTCTTGTTGGATTGACTTGTTTTTATTACTTCTACGATTGTCATTATGTAATGGATGTAAAAATCTTACCTCTGCGATTGTAATTATGTAACAAATGTAAAAAAATATTCCCTCTTCTATTGTAATTAGGTAATGATGTAAAAATATTACTTCAGCGATTGTAATATGTGATACATGTAAAATATTACCCCTGCGATTGTAGATATGTAATGGATGTAAAAATTATTACCTCCGTGAAATTCAATATGTAATAGATGTAAAAATGTTACCTCTGCATTTGTTTTTATGCTTGATGGATAATTATAGCCTTGCGTTTATGCGTCGAATGTGAATTTATTTACTGTAATTTATATCTAATGTGAGTGGGAGATTTTATCCTGTGACTTCAGCGATAGCGAAATGTTTATATTCAGTAGACAACAATTGGGATGGAGATTGTTATTATGTAACTGGATGTTATATCGATCCCAGACAATGGTGTCTTGCTACCCCTCCTTGAATGCTTTAAAATTTGCCAATTCCAGTGGTTATTGGACTGAAACAATGTTTTTTTTTCACTAAGCAATGCTACTGTTGGTCTCAGTGTTTGGGGGCAATCGCTTCTCTCTGTGTGTGGGTTGACTGTAGCAGCCTCTGCAGCTTACACTTGAGCTCAGTGTTGCTATCCTCTCACCTGTGCATCCTCTACCAGTTCTTCCTCTACGTCTTGATGACATGTGAGTCCTTCACGCGATCCCTCACTTCCGCGTTTTTGGTTGGATTTTAGTTCCTTCCATCTGTGTATTTTATCAGGGATGGCACAATCATTCTTAACCTATACTTATTACCTGCTATGGCGAGTACCTGTGTCTTTTATCAATCTTTATGACATTGTTAGCATGCCTGCGTTTTTTTATTTTTATTCTTCTGCATTTTGTTTTAATACCCTAGTCCCCCTTTTGCTACCTCCATGATGTTTTAGCAGCTGACGGTTGCCTAGCGAATTCGCCTTGAAGTCTGCATTTTTATTTTCCGTGGAAGATTGCTAATTGCCTTGAAAAGGGTTGTCTAATACCTTGGCGATTTTACCCTGGTGAAGACTTGACTTTTCCCTAAAAAAAAACAAAAGGTTATCTGTTACCCTAGTGTTTTCTTGTACCTGACAGCGATAATGCCCATGCGTGTCCTTTCCTTACTTTACCTGACAGTAACTTTACCTAACAACAATTTTAATTAGCAATAATGTTCTAGACAACAATGTTATTCTTCGGCAATAACAATTATTGTTCTTGGTTGAGCGTTTGTTAATGGCCTCAATTTCAATGGTTAATGCTAAATTAATTACCTTATTATTCGCCAGAATAATTGCTACAGCACTGGAATGGTCAACAGATTCCTTCTTGATGATTAAATGGCCACTAGTTCCCTAAATGGTTGACTTCGCCTATCAAACTGTAATGACATCAGTCTAGGCTTCCAACTTGCTTCGGCATTTATGACCTGAGTTTTACCTTTACCTGGCAATGGCTCCTTGAGGGCGCATGGCAGTAAATCTTTTAGGTGCATGGCCTTAGTCTCTCGTAGATTGTTTATGGCGTTATGGAACTTACACCTCTTAGCCAATTTCTTTATTGTTGTAGGCAGCTGTCATTTTGGTACCTAGAATAAAGATAGACGCATGTGGAATTTATTGAGTTAATAAATGCTTAGTTGTTGCTTTCGGCCTTGATGTAGTAATGTTGTTATAGCTATATTAAATGATAGGTTAATTGTCATGATTAGATGCCTTGCTAATTGCTTATTATTGTATTAATGGTAGCATACTTCATCAAGACTATTACTATTGTTATTTAGTTAATGGCCAGACGGTGGGTTGAATGTTAAAGTCATTAATAGCATTATAATCTTAGACATTGTAGTTTGATATAGTGAATATTGTTCATATTTTGGAAATGGATAAGGTTAGACCGTATTAATGTTAGATTATATTTGCAGTTAATGTCTAATCATGATTTATACTTGCTAGCTTGTTTCTTTTAAGGTCAATTAAAAATTGCCAAATAGTTGACTAGCTGAAATTTAGACTTGCTAAACTGGATATGTAATTGATGCTAGTTGGATTTATAGATGTCACCTAATTGGTAACTCAGACTCGCTAAATTTGAGTCGTAATTCATGTTAAGTTCGGTTGGTGAATCATTGACTAATGGAATTTAGACTGGTTAATCAATCGGTAATTAACGCCAATTTAAATCATAGATATTGACCTTTTAGCCTTGATTAATGGTTGGGTTGTTGACGAAATCATTTTTAGCTTGCGCTTTCCGTTGAGGGTGTTGTTGTTTATTATAATTAATGATTGTCCTTAGCTTAGTGGGCTTGGTATGCTTGTGTCGGGCGAGATGTAGACACCTCCTTGTTCCTCAGAACAGTCGCCAGCCTTGAGATCTTAAATGGTCAAAATCAATGGGAACCTGGACTTGAGCGTTGCTTATGTGTCCTGGAGGTCCTAACCATTGTAGGGTGGGACGGGCGGGTAGTCATTCTTATTCTTCATCGGTTGAATGTCGTACATGGCTCCCAGGTGCTTGATGTGCTTTTATGTTAGGTCGTTATGTTGTTGTGGCATGAGTTGCATTTGTTGTGTTCGTCGTCGTATGGTGATGTTGAGTATATTGTCACTATTACCTTCCTACACACA